>JAKGSA010000136.1:3867001-3972827 GCA_033558755.1 Philaethria dido
TTCGTAATTTATTTTGATTATCAATCTATCGCAGATTGTACACTTATATATATATATATATAACATAAAATATAGCTAAATTAATATATATATATATATTAATTTAGCTGAACAAGTTTTAACCCGTTTATAATCTATAGTGTACAATCTGCGATAGATTGATAATCAAAATAAATTACGAACCTCATTTTTAGAATCATTTTCAACATAATCGTCCATCGCTTTTCGTAAAAAAGCTGGACGTATAGTAAAATTATTCTCAAAACTGATTCGTCTTGAATCCTTACTTGTGATTGTACCCATAACTAATCATAAGTTATTTAAGTTAATATAAAAATTTAGGTTACCGGTTATCTAATTAATCATAACAATTTAGGTTACCAAATATGAACAGAACAACAGTACTAATGAATTACAAAAAATGACAAATGTATTTTACTCATTTATGCTATGCATATTAATATGCGATTGTGATATTGAAACTCATTCTTTAATATGTCATGAATGTAAAATACAATGTATTATATTTTCGAATAAACTTGTATTATACACAAAATATTCAATATAAAATTTTCTTAAAAATGATTCCAAGGCGCTTTATAAGTATTTAAAATCGTGTTAGTGGCGGGATCGAACGCAGCCTTTTGTCTCATTAGTCAGGTAAAAGAAAATAATTTGAATATACGAACATTCAATAAATTTTTGGTAAATTATAAAATTATTGGTGGATTTATTAGCAGATTAAAGATATAAAATTTGAGAGTGATTTTGGAAATAAATAAGATCAATAAATGGTTGTTAAAAAAAAGATCCAGAAAGGTATAAAGGGCTAAAAAAGGTCACCAGCAAAATTTAAGAGTGAGATTGCTAAAAGTAATTTTGTAATTTCCAAATATACCGGTTTACGTCTATGTACTGGTTTCCCTAAGTGTAGCTTCCCAAAATCTACCAGCTTATCTTTTTAAAATTTTCGCCCCTCGCCACTGGTACCAACTATTTTTTCAATTCTATCGATTTATTTTTATTATCTGTGGTAGGGTTAGGTTGTTAGTACTGAAACTTAAATAGACATTGACAGCTTAATATATTTAATATTTATGCTAGTTTTATCATTTTATAAAGAATCTAGTTGCGGTTGTTTTCTCTATTATAAAAATGAGCAAAGTTTTGTATGATTTTATATAGAGAAATTGATATATAGAAATTATATTTCTGTCGTAGAAAACAAATATAAATACATAATGTCTCTATACGACGATCTTGATACGATAAAAGCACGAACTACAGAAAAAGTAGCCGAATGGTCTTCAGGAATTAAACTTTTACAGTCACAACTACAATTAAAAAAAGCTGCAGTCACTCAACCAAAAAGAGAAGCCTTGCGTAGATCTAATCAGGTATTTAATCAAGAAAATATCTATTCAAATATTTTTCAATAGCTCTTAAGTAATATTTATACCACAAATTACTTTTAAATGTGTGTTTTAAAGGTTTTAACTCCAGTAATAGATTTGAAAAGTAAACAAAAAGATGATGATGAGCCCAATTCAAGTAGTCCTAAGAT
Source organism: Philaethria dido (assembly GCA_033558755.1). NCBI lineage: Eukaryota > Metazoa > Arthropoda > Insecta > Lepidoptera > Nymphalidae > Philaethria > Philaethria dido. The sequence goes on from JAKGSA010000136.1 coordinate 3,868,566, forward strand.
ACAATCGAAAACATTTACAGCTTCTCTTAATGTTCGTGATTTTGATTGGAATGTTGCAAATGAATATGATCCTATGTGGCCCAATGACTATGAAAAAGTTGCAAAAGGTGAGATTAAGTTTGAAGAAGTTATTGAAGGAACAATTGTTATCTATATCTAAATTAAATAAACAATTGTCAAATACTTTTAGAATCTAATAATATCTATTTTTTGTGTATCAGAAATGCAGGCTAAAAGACTAAATCTAGATGGGAGTGATAGAAATGAAAGATCAGAGAGAAAGCGTAAATCTAGATTTGGTGATGATGATGAACTAATTCCAGAGAAGACATTGGTGCCAATGGTGACATTTATTTATTTAATGTGTCTACTAAAAATTTAGGTTACCGGTTATCTAATTAATATTAGATAACCGGTAACCTAAATTTAATTAAATAAAATAATCTAATTATTTATCATGCTTATTTATTTTTCTACAGCAACCTGAGGAAGAAGAAGCAGAAGAAATATCAAAGAGAGCAACTGGTGTTGCCATAGCTCCCCCACCATCTCTTACTGTAGAATCTCTATCACCACCTCCACTTTCTATGAATACACCCATAAATACAGGCTTTTCAATTGGAGGATATGGTGCAAGTTCTGTAGCTGCTAAAATAATGGCAAAATATGGTTTCAAGGTAATGAAACCACATTTTTGCATGAGAGAAACTACTCGTAATTTACTCCATTTTTCACTTTATATCATATTCTGGTTAATAAGATCAAAACTAAAGCAAACTGTCTAGCCAGACTAGGCAAACATCTATTATAAATACTGATATTTTATGTCTTAATGTTATAACTTTAAATACTTAATGTACTGTTATTATGCTTAAAATGTCATAAGATAATTTCAGGTATTTATTGTAGCTATAAATCTATTCTATATATCAAAATATTTACATGATACAAGCACTTGTATATTTTCAGGAAGGTCAAGGTTTGGGAAAAAAGGAACAAGGAATGTCAGTTGCTCTTCAAGTAGAAAAAACATCTAAAAGAGGTGGACGAATTATTCATGAAAAAGATAATAATATGCCACCGCCTAGTTTTGCTATGCCAGCACTACCAGGGTCAGGTAAATATTCACCTCCTTGTTTCTAATAAAACTACTTCAAAAGTAAATTCCTATTATTTTCATAAAACTTTTGTTTTTCAGAATCTCCCAATTCTTCAAATTCTCTACTGCTCTCAAAACAAGAGCCTTCGATTACAGAAATTATGAAGTCACCTAGTAAAGTTGTTCTTTTGAGGGTAATTATTATGTAGTATATTTTTATGTTATTTTCACATAAATTAAGAAAACAATTTGTCCACAGTGATAGGGTGGCAAATTTTGCACATAGAATATTAATATTTATAAAATATTTTTAGAATATGGTGGGTCCAGGTGATGTTGATGAAGAACTTGAACCTGAGGTAAAAGATGAATGTAATACAAAATATGGAGAAGTTGTTAAGGTGTTAATATTTGAGATGCCAAATGTTCCACATGATGAAGCAGTTAGAATTTTTGTAGAATTTAAAAGAATTGAGAGTGCAATTAAAGCAGTAGTTGATCTAAATGGCCGATTCTTTGGTGGTAGACAAGTTAAAGCTGGCTTTTATGATATAGAAAAGTTCAGTACATTACAACTCACTGAGTAAGAAAATATTTGAGAATAAATATGTATTTTATAAAATTGTTTTTTTATTTTTTACTGTGGGTCTTCTTCATCTTATAAAGTAAGAAAAAAAACTTAGTAACAGTTTACTCCGTCTGTGTATTTTACTTTCGTTTCGTTTAAAAAAAAAATTTCAGGGGCAGCCTATTAGCCAAGTCCAATATTTTTATAAACACAATGCTGGAAATTTACTATATAATATATGGTCGACGATGGATAGCTTGCTCGCAGCGATCCCTGCCATAAGTGTGACATTTGTGTAGGACTGCAACAATCCATCACCACGACCACGAACACCAGGGCGCATAATGAAAGGGCGTCCCCCCGAGGCGACGCGCATCAGTGCGTCCCCGCTAGTGTGAGAAGTGGAGATAAATGCGGCGTTGGGGACCGCCACCCAGCACACCAGGTCCGTGACGGCGGGAAGTGGAGGACGGAGCTACAAATAGCTACGTGGAATGTGAGAGGAGGGATGGAACAGAAGATGAATGAATTATTAGATGTGATGCATGAACGAGATCTGGATGTAATTTGTTTGACAGAGACCAAGAGAAAGGACAGTGACACCACCGAGCTGCCGGGCAACCGAGTCGCCTTCTTGGCTGGTGTTCCAGAGGGCGAACGAGGGTGTCAAGGTGTAGGCGTGTTATTGTTCTCTCGATTGGTGAGTGCAGTGGTAGAATACAAGGCGATGTACCCGAGGCTTCTCTGGGTTCGCTTCAAGCTGGGGATAACAAGAATATCCTTGTTATCGGCGTATGCGCCAGTATCCTCAGCTTCTTTGAGTGAGCTAGAGGAGTTCTGGGAGAGTGTCAGGGAAGTTTTAGGTAGTGTAAGAGGGAATGAAAAATTAATAGTATGTGCTGACTTGAATGGATGGGTCGGAACCACGCGTATTGGTTACGAACGTGTACTAGGTAAGTATGGTGATAAGAGAGTGAATGTTCTTTTTTTTCGACTGTGTAGTATGCTGTTGACCCTGTTGGCCTCGACAGCGTCACCGGGTTTTGTGGGGGGCCGAGCTTGAAGAGCTCTGACCCTGGCTTGGCCTCCTTGGGAGGAGGACCATCAACTTAGAACTGCAGTGTCACAGTGGCGCCTCCTGCGAGGCCGAACCTCGGCTTGCGAACACTGCTTGTAGTGATTTCGCTCGGCCCGAGCTTCAGCCTACTGGGTAGGGCGTTTGATGCCCTGTTGGATTTTAGTGGCTTGACCCGGTCGCGCCGAGGCGTGATCGAGCCATAGAAAAATAAGGAACTCGTCTCCACCGGCGGGGACGGTGTTTGTGTCGTGTGCGTCTGCGAGTGTGTTCGATCCTACCTGTATGTTGCGGATCGTTCGCGAGAGTAATGGCGTCAGCTTCTTCTGTTAAAACGTGTCGAGGCCTATGGGGCCCCCAGGGACGTTTGCTAATATCGTAGTCGCAGGCTTTTACCACCAGTTGGTTCGGATGAGAAGCAACACTTTTAAAGTAGCTACTGGACAGTTTTCGACAATGCTCTTTTATCGAGTCGAGCTTTGTGTCTCTATGGATATCGATGTTACGCATGTAGTACGGTGCACCCGTGGCCATGCGTAGAAACTTATTTTGAAGGACTTGGAGCTTATAGAGGTCAGTCTGTGCGAACACAACACTGGCATATGTAAATATAGGCCTGACACACGTAGTGTACAGGCGGATCTTATTTTTAAGGGACATTTTACTTTTGGCGCAGACCAATGGATAGAGTCGACTTTGGACAAACGACGCTTATTGTCGGACATAAGTTATATGTTCTCTGAAGGAGAGCTGGCTGTCTAGGATGACTCCTAGGTATTTGGCTGAAGTAGCCTCGGGTATGGGAATGTCTAACAGTTTGACTGTTGGCATTGTGCCATGTTTACGACGAGGAAAGTACACAGAGGTGCATTTTTCAGGATTCACTTCTATGCGCCATTTAATGAGCCACTTGCCCAACTGATCTAATGCTACTTGGATGTTATTGGCTATGTTGACAGATGTAAAGCCAGAAGCATAAATTGCGGTGTCATCCGCGAATAGGGCTAGACGCGTTCTCGGCGTCTTGGGGATGTCGTACGTGTACAGAGTGTACAGAAGTGGGGATAGGATAGATCCTTGAGGGACACCTGCCCTTATGGGGCGCTTGGAAGAGAGGGTGCCTTCGACCCTGAAGCGGAAAGAGCGGTTTGATAGATAGTCTCGTAAGATATGCACGAGTCTATCTGGCACCTTTGCTTGTTGCAGCTTAACAATTAAGCCGTTGTGCCAGACTCTATCAAACGCCTTCACTATGTCTAAAAAGACTGCCGCTGATGACATATTTTTGGCAGCTTGCAACAAGTGTACCGTGAGGCGGTGGACTTGATGCACACTAGAATGACGGGCTCGAAAGCCGAACTGTTCCGGCGGGATGATATCATTTGCCTCTACGTAGGCCTTGAAACGCGTAAGGATAATACGCTCGAAATTTTTTCCCACGGTGCTTAAAAGACTAATAGGGCGATAACTGGCTGGGTCTGTTCGGGGTTTACCCGGCTTGTGGATACCTATGACGATGGCTTCTTTCCATTGGTCTGGGAATGAGCACTCATGAAGGAGAGTGTTGAAAATGGTGACTAGAAGAGTCAGAATGTGAATTGGTAGGATTTTGAGGATCTTATTCGTGACCCGATCAGATCCTGGAGATTTTCTAGGCTTAAGGCCTTTAATTATTGATTTAACCTCGTCAACTGAGGTAGGGCGTATGGGTTCTCCTACTGGTGGTAACGGCGCCCATGTATCAACCTGTGTGTCCACCGCGGCGACGTGTTTAGGATCACAAGGTTGTTCGGAGGGGGAGCATTGCTTTTCTAAATTATCTGCCAAACATTCAGTCTTTTCGAGGTCATCGGCGGCTGTCGTTCCATCCGAGCGTACTAATGGAGGCATTTCTACTACCGTGTCACTTTTGAATGTTCTCGCCAACGACCAGAACGCTAGGTGCGATGGCGAGACCGTAGCTAATCTATGATCCCAACTTTCTTCTCTGAGCTCCGCAAACCGGGATCGAACCTGTCTTTGGAGTCTCCAGAGTTCCCTACGGTTGGCCGGGGTTGGGTACGCGTCGTGGGCCCTAGTGGCAATGTTCTTTTTCGTTATTAATCGCTTAAGATCGCGTGGGGGAGCAAATCGGCCATCGGGGCGCGCTTCGATTTCTTTGGAACAATCGTCTAACGTGTTTCCTAACCGCGAAGTTAAATTATTAATGGCCGCCTCCGCTACTTCTAGCGAGTCGAACCTATCGGGTGGCGTGTCGTTAGGTGAATCGGGGTCTCTTAACCGTTCCGCGAATACCTTCCAGTCCGTGACAGTAGTTTTTGGTGGTGACTGAGAACACTCTTGTCCTATTTTAAGTAATACCGGCCTATGGTCTGAGTCTAGTTCTGCGATGACCTCGATAGAGCGAATCCTGAGGGCGACGTCCTGCAGGATAGCTATATCGAGTATGTCTGGGCGGCCCCGGAGCCCGTATCTAGTAGGACTAGGGGGGACTAGAATCTCGAAACGCGAGTTGGTAAGTCTCGAGATTGCGTCTAGTGCAATCCCTGAACTGTTTGATAAATTACAGTTCCACCTCGTGTGTTTTGCGTTAAGGTCTCCGGCCAGAAGGACCGAGTCACCTAGGTCTAAGAGTATTTTAATATCTGCCTCTTGTAGGTCTTTCGAAGGTGAGAGGTATGCTGAACTATTAATGGCTGGTGTCCAGTCATGTGCAGACCGATGCTTCGATGTTGGTGAGCGTCGGCGGCGGGACTAAAGGAACTATATGTAGTGACTTTTTGTAAAAAATAACGGTGCCTCCTTTGGGTCCGTTCCTATCATTGCGAATCGTGCGGTAGTTCGCAATCTTAAGGTCCCTATTACAGTTTTTCAGGATCGTTTCCTGCACTAACATGATATCGACGTGGTGTTTCGCGACGAATTCTCGGACCAGCCCCATCTGTCTGGCCAGGCCGTTGGCATTGTAAAATACTATATTAAGGGATCGCGGCTTTACTCGCGCGAGTCTTAAATCGGGCGCGTTAATATTATTATTGCTGACCGCCATTTGGAATTAGTAATCTTGCGCTTGGAAGCGCATAATTTTCGCTAGTAACCCAGTGTGCTGGGTTAGAGTACGGAAGCGGGCTTGAGGAGAGCCGTCCGTGGATCGGAGGCCACCTGCGAGGGCGGCGACCTCTTGTAGGTCTAACGTGGCCGCGAATGAGAAAAGGAGGTTTAAGTCCCTCTCTGCGCTGTCTTGCCCTTGTTGCGGCGCTTTTGGCCGCGGGTGCCTCGGCGCGCTCGAAGGGAGGGGTTTATTAACCGGTGTCTCCGTTTAGATGCTAGACGGTTGGGGAGTGGGTTTAACCACGGGCTGCCTGTTCCAGGCGTTGGTGGTGGGTGTGGGAGCTGGGACATAATCCCTAGGCGCGGAAAGATCGCGCGGTAGACGGGACGGCATTCTAGGCCTTTGAGTCTTGCCGTCCTTCCTGCTGACCATCCGTGGGGCTTTAGCGCACCCGCGATAATTTGCGGGGTGCCCTTGGGTCTCGCACAGGACGCAGCTGGGAGGTATAGCCGGGTCAGGGACTTTGCGGGGGCAATCCGCAGTTGCGTGGTCCTCTCGGCACTTAACGCACCTTGGACGAGCATGACAATTTTTGGCCGAGTGGCCGTAGAGCTGGCAGCGGTGACACTGCCCGGGGGTGCCACGGGACCATGGCTTTTCGATACGTATGCCTGACAGTTAGCATACGGATTTTAAATTAAACTAAAGTTAAAAGAGTGAATGAGGCTGGTAAGCTCATATTGGAACTTTGCAAGGAGAAGGATTTGTTTGTGGCAAGCACGATGTTTGGAACGAATGGAAGAGAAAAGTATGATTGATTTATTTCTGGTGGATCAGGGGTTTCAAAACTAAGTTATGGACGCGCGTGTGTTTAGAGGTGCCGACTTGGGAACGGACCATTATCTAGTAGTTGCTAGAATAAGGGGTCTATTTGCAGGTTGGCGCTACCGTACGAAGCGTCCAAGTTTGGAGGCGAATAACCGCATCAGAAGCTGGAAGCTTCAGGATCCACTTATTAGAAAGGAATATGTTGAAAGGGTTTCCAAGAAGCTAGACAGATGCAAAATAGAAAGTGATAGTGTTGAAGTATGCTGGCAGAATCTTAGAAATAGTATGGTTTAAGCAGCAACTGAGGTGTGTGGTTTAGGGAAAAGAGACTTTAGAAAGAAGCGCGATGAATGGTGGGATGATGAAGTGGAATATGCCGTAGAAAGGAAGAAGAAAGCATGGCACGATTATAAAGCCTCGAGTAAGAACAAAAGTATGAGAGTGATTAAGAAGAAATAATATAAGTTGCAAAAGTACCAAACGGAACGGAATTGTTGAAAGAGAATGGAATGTCTTAACACTAGGTTCTCTGGTTCCCTCTGCCTACCCTGCTATATGCGGGTTACAGCATGAAGTTAAAAAAAAAAGAAAAAAAAGCACCAAACGAAAGCATTGATAAAGATGAAGTGTGAAAGCTCTTTCAGAGAAAAAAAGAGATGAAAGATTAAAGAACAACTTCCGGGAGAACAAGAAGCTTTTCTGGCGAGAAATTAGTGAATCCCAGAGTTGTTCGCTAACCTGTAGAATGAAAGGAGTGCTTTCGAAGGACGGTGAAAATATTTCAGAAAGAACACACGTTTTGCAATGATGGGCGGAATTCTACAAGGAGACGTATGAATGTGATGACGCCTCTGTCTCAAGTAACAGCAATATGCTGAGTCTTGATGTAACAGACGGCGAAATCAGTATAAAAGAAGTAGAGAATGCCATACGAAGTCTGAAATGTGGTAAGGCAGCGGGAGCGGATGAAGTTACTGCAGAGATGATCAAATATGGACGATGATGAAATATGGACCCCGCATCTTGGACCTGTTCTATGCAATGATTAGCGAGGCGCAGTCATCGTGCCTTTGAATAAAGGCAAAGGTTCACAGATAGACTGCAAGCTATAGGGCTATCAGTTTGATTAGCTTGGGCATTAAGGTTTATGCAAAGATTATAGCGAGAAGAATGCAGGAGAGATCCGAAAGGCTTTTGTGGGAGGCCCAAGGAGACTTTAGGCCTGGTAGAGGGTGCATGGATTAGATCTTTTCCCTCCGCATGGTCACCGAAAAGTTTTTGGCCGTAAACCAGAAAGTTTTCTGTGCTTTTGTGGACTTGGAAAAGGCGTTTGACAGGGTTGAGAGAAAGACGTTGTGGGAGATACTGCCCCGGTACAATGTGAACGAACCCTTGTTGCAGGCTGTAAAATCTCTTTACCGAGATCATTCAGCCTGTGTACAGGTAGGAGCTGACATATCGCCTCGATTTGATATTCAATTGGGTGTCAAGCATGGTTGCGCTATATCAGCTGGGCTGTTCAATTTGTATTTGAATAGCTGTCTCCAAAGTGTGAAAGAAAGTGACATGGGTGTGAAAGTAGGTGACTCGAAGTTTAATTGCCTATTGTACGCAGATGATGCAGTGCTCATTGCATCATCAGAATGCGAGCTACAGGCATTACTCTTCTATTTGAAAGATGGTTGTGAAAGTAATGGTTTAAGCCTGAATGCGAGGAAAACTAAGATTCTGATGTTTGAAAGAGATGAAGAAAGAACGGAATGCAAGATAACTGTAGATAGAAAGATATTAGAACAAGTGAATGAGGTAGTATACCTGGGAAATATGTTTAGCAGAGACGGAAGATACGATATGGATGTGGAAAGGCGTACTGCTGCCGGTAACAGCATGAACGGTGCGCTGCATTTCGCTGCAATTCTGCATTGATGGGACGGCGGAACGTCAGCGTAGCTGCACGTATGGCTGTACACAAAGCACCGACGCTGTTATACGGCAGTGAATTATGCTCTTCGGAGAATATGTGGAGTCAGTTTGGCTGACCGAATCCGCAACGAAGAGATACTTAGAAAGACAGGTATAAGCGAGGATGTTATAGTAAGAATGAAAAAGAACGTGCTCAGGTGGTTTGGGCACGTCGAGAGGATGAGTGATGAAAGAATGGTGAGAAAAATATATGAAGCAAAGGTAAGCGGCAAGAGAGGTTAGGGGAGACCTCGGTTGACCTTCGAGAACACTCGTCTCATCCTCCAGTATCAATGATACTGGAGGAAGGTCACGTAAAAAGAATGAGGACCCCCCGGAAGGCAAGCATGAAGAGGTTAATGACTGGACGAGGCGAAAGAGGTATGCAGGGACCGTAGTATTTGGCGCTCCGTTCTCTCTGACTACCCCGCTAGGGATAAAGCGTGAAGTTAGGTAGGTAGGACTGGAAATTTATATTTTAAATAAGCCTCAATTTCCTGCGAAGTGGAATGATTAAATGAGAATTCAATATATTTCTTATTTCTTAAATATGTTTTTTTTTTTCTGTAATAATTTTATTCAATATATATATTCTATAAATCTTAATATAAATGTAATTATGCTTTGCAATATACATATTTTATTAAATTAAATTATCTTTTGTTACAGTTTTGTTAGAGTACAAAATATAATAATACAATTACTTATGATTATCTATGGTTTTCATTGAAGTAGTCTTGCAATGCCAGCCACAAATACAAGGTAGCAATCAAATGACGTTCCACATACATTGACAAGTACCGTCAAAATGTCAAATGATAAAAAACGAAATAATGAACTTTCAATTTCAAGTGTAGATTATTCTAATTTGTAGTTTTATTATTTGCATACCAGAGTGAAGGGTATAGAAAATTTTGTATTTTAACGTATATGTTCTAATTTAAGCACACAATTCATTCAAAAGTAATGACATATTTATTTAGCTAATAAGATGGCTTTTTATTCATGTAATCGATATAGATTAATAGTTTTGATTATGTTAGCCCTCATAATTTGGCAATGCATACGTTTACTATTACCTGATAAGCCTAATAATCACCTTATGGAGGTACAGTACTGTCAGTTGTTATTTCTCTTGTAATACATGTAACTATATAATAATAATAATTTCTTGTTTCAGAGCAGTATTGTGGAATTGGAGGATGATAAATATAACAAGCATAAAGAAGACAAAATAAAAATAAGGGTTTATTATGAAGCTCTTTGTCCAGATTCAAAACATTTCTTTATGAAACATTTAAAACCAGTGACTGAAAAATTATCAGAATTTCTAGATGTAACTTTGGTCCCTTATGGAAAGGCTAGTGTAAGTATACTACTAATTATTTTACAATTTTGTATTCACTATAAACACAATTCATATTTCTGTGAAAATATATTTGTTTATGATAATTTTAGACCAAAGAAGAAAATGGACATTACTATTTTAAGTGTCAACATGGTGAAGAAGAATGTTATGCTAATAAAATTCATGCCTGTGCCATTGAGGCTCTCAATAATATGACCTTGGCTGTGAAAATGACAGAATGCATGATAATAGATAATATTGATGCAAATAAAGCATTGTTAAGGGTAAAAACATTTAAAATCTAGTTGAGCCTACACTTGCCGTAATTTATTGCCTTATTTATGTATGTTTAATGACAGCTGATCTATCTGTCTATCTATCTATGTAATATATACTTTTCATATTTACAATATACATACAAGTATATTATTTATTTAGAATTGGTTGATATAATGAGAATCTCTCAGTATATATTTAATAGTATTAGAGTGCATATCTGATAATGAACCAATACTAGAGTATATTTTATAATATCTAAGTGAATCTTGTTTTAGATTCACACTTTATCTTGAGTGCGGTAAGCATAGAGAATAAGCTTGTACCAAAATATAAATACTTATATGCCAGTGAAGTATTCCTAGACACGTAATGCCTTAAGAATTTTCTTATAAATTATTTTTTTATATTTCAGTGTGCAAAGCAAATAAACATTGACCCAGAACCCATTAATGTATGTGCATTACATGAACATGGATCTGCATTATTAAAGAAATATGGTGATGATACTAACACAATAAAACCTACTTTCATTCCAACAATTACTATTAATGGCTCTAAAGAAAATCAAGGACCTATTCTGAAAAATTTTCTCTTAGAGGTTTGTAAAAAGATTGACATGCCATTACCTCCACCATGTTTGTGACCCTCAAGAAAGCAGAAAAAAAAATTTAACCATGTTTTTCTTTATTATAATAAGGTTTTCTTGTAAATGTGATTTGTAGTTTATACATCATAAAAAAAACTTGTTAGGCTCTATCATTCAATGTCTTCTAGTTTGTGACATATTGTTACGAAAAACCAAAATTAAACTTTAAAACTAACATTTCAGGAATGTGTCTACATAATATACTATATAAAAAAAAAAAAATTATGCTAAACAAGTAGATTTTGTCACAAAAAACGTTTTAATTATGTAAATAAAACTCTGTAATTAATTTTATTAAAATTGGTTCCTTGAATGAAAAGTATTAATTATAAATTATGTTACACTTTATTTAGTGATTGCTGCAGAGGCACTTTTATATAATTTACATATTGTTAATTTAAAGATTGTTGTTTTTATTTGTATTAGTTCTGTCTAATAATTTTGGTTGTGTTTTTGCATTTATAATAAATATAAGCATAATTGATGCAATATGTTTTATACAAGTAATTTATAATTTTGTCTAAATTATAAGAATAAAAAATCATAGATGCTCGTATAAATTTATTTAGATAGCATAGTCCAAAAAACTATTTGTTTATTTATAAAAGCATAGAGCAAGAACATTAGTAAGTGATGGCACAAAGTAATTTTCATTTGTTTAACATTGTTTTTATTTATTTTTTACACAATTTTTTTCATACAAATAAAATTAGTTAAGTATTAATTCAGTGTTATACACACATAAATATAGGTTGTATTCTTACTTTTAAAAAAGTGAAGTAAAGATTGAAGTGAAATATTCAGTTGTAACAACATATTTAAAAAAAAATACCTTTTATTTTTTTATGCCTTTTATATTATTTTCATATTAATATTTGACAATGTATTAAAGTTCCAATTATAATTTTTTTTATTATATTATGCAATATATGAATATGCATTTTCGAAACAAAGTTGTTTTATTCAAAGCATATATTTTTCCTTTGGTTGTGTTTGTATAAAAAAATGGACACCACATTTAACTTTTAGTACTTCCGGTATTCAAATCTGACATATTCAGAAATATTTAAAAAACGATCAAAGCTTTTCCTACGGCCTACTTATTTTATTATATATTTATATACACAAAGTATAAAAAAAGATTTGATTATAGAATGTAACGAATTTGTTTTGTTTTTGGAAAGTCACTCAGCTTATATGTTGGCATGAGCTACAAAGCTCAAACAGTAATTGCACACGACACAAACACCGCCCCCGCCGGTGGAGACGAGGTCCTTACTTATATACGGCTCGATCACGCCTCGGTGCGACCGGGTCAAGCCACTAAAATCCAACAGGGCATCAAATGCCCTACCCAGTAGGCTTAAGCTCGGGCCGAGCGAAAGCAAAGTCCCCCACTACAAGCAGTGTTCGCAAGCCGAGGTTGGGCCTCGCAGGAGGCGCCCCTGTGACACTGCAGTTCTAAGTTGATGGTCCTCCTCTCGAGGAGGCCAAGCCAGGGTCAGAGCTCTTCAAGCTCGGCCCCCCACAAAACCCGGTGACGCTGTCGAGGCCAATAGGGCCAATAGCATACTACACAGTCGAAAAAAAAAAAAATCAAACAGTACCAACGCTAGTTTTCAGTGAGTGCCTCGCAAAAGTCGCGCCTGCGAACCAAATTAAATATTTTTAATTAAATAATTTAGATTTAACCAAAAGAAGCCGACTTTTAATAAAATGCATTAAGTAAATTTACATGGGATTTTACCAGAAGCACTAGCTAACTGAATAAATAATAAATAAATACCCTCGCAGTTTGGGGGCCACGGTGGATCCATGGTTAATCTACAGTGGGTCCACAGTGAATCCACAAAGAAACCACTATGGACCCACAATGGATCCATGGTTAAACCACTGCGGATCCAGTGTAGAGTCACTATGAAACCGCAATGGAGCCATGATGGCAAAATGGCTTAAAGACTATTATTCCATATAATTATTCCATTGTGGATATAATAAAACCTTATCTAAACGTGTTAGTTAAATATAAATATAAAATCAAAACATGAATCATTAATTGTATCACTGTGTTGATATGAATGAGCAATACACCAGATAAATAATACAGACAATAGAATTGAATAAATTGAAATTTAATTCATTTTACTATTTATTTTATACTTATATTTTACACATTTTTTGATATTTTGTAATATTACCAATAAAAACTAATTTCTAACCGATTTATTGCTAGTGACGTAAAAGAAAATATTTATGTGCTGGATGTACATAAATATTTGCATTTATATTCAAAATCATCTTTTATGTATACTTTATTATTATTGGCAATGTTCATCTAGCAGCTTAACATTAAAACTCCGAGTCCTTTTTAGTTATTTGTTTGATTCGTTGCCTTAATAATGCGTATTTTACTTTATTCAAAAGTGTACGTCAAGCACATACCTACCTGGTATCCATACACATATCTAATCAGATAGATTAGATTAATGTGGAGTATTTGTAATCCGTTATTGTGAAAAATATTATAAATTGATATATAATATTATAATGAACTTTAAACCAAGTTTCACACTTCTTCGTTCAGGATAAAAGAAGTCCGGAAAAGGGGACCTAACTCTTGCTTCATTTAATATAATGAAAAAAGGGCTCAAAATATTCCGTGTAATTTATGTAATTGTACGATATTGTTTTTTCTAACATTGCATAACTTACAGTATATGTAAGAAGAGAGCGAAGGATACGTTTTGAAATACTGTACGTTCCTACCTAGCAGTGGGAAGGCGTCCATACAATTCGATTCTCACCGGCTTGCCTAACTTTTCAAAGTACAAATAAGAGACCTAAAAAAAAGGTCGTCAGGAAAATGCGGACTTGAAATTGCAAAAAAACAAGATCAAGAAAGATGGAGAGCTAGAAAAAAAAAGAAAGTCACTAGGAAAATATTGAGCATAAAATTGGAAAAAACAAGCTCCTTATAGACCTAAAAAAAGTCATCGCCTAAATTCGATACTGAAATTACTAAATACCTTTACATCCTGTACCGGTTTCCCTAAAAAGTACCGTCTACCCTAAATATATATGTATACCGGTTTCTTGCTCAACTAAAATTTTCACCCCTCGCCACTGCTACCTAGGGTAGGTATGTGGGATACGCGGATCTTGGTGATATACTAATATTTAAATAATATATATAATATAGTGTTACTTGTACATACTAATGTATGTATAACTAGATAAAATATAGGTAAATATATTTAGTTATATATTTCGAACTTTATTATTAAAAATATACTTACTAACGAAAATTATAAACATGATGATTATCAATAAGAGTAGTACATACAGTAGTTGTAGCATTTCGTACATATAATATATCTATACAGGGATAAGTTATAATTTATAAATAAATAAGTTTACCGAATACAATTTAAAACTGAGAACATCAATTTCCTAGCGTCTAAATGGCTACCTTTGCTCCGAAAACCATTTCAAACACAACAATAAATCTTCTCTGAAATCACGGTCTAATTTCGTAAAAGCCCCGTCTCGCTTTGCTAATTAATATGAATGGCATTTGCATCCGGCTTTTTCTCGCGTAGACCATTTCCAACTATTGTTTTGCAAAGATCCTCACAATTTATTCCTATTTTTATCAGACTGCATCGCGGCGGAGGAATCATTGAGAACAATAAACCATCTTTTCGGTTACGTTGAAATGAAAAGCTTTTGTTCACTCTGGACGAATTACACTTATTTGTTCTATGTAATTAGGTAGGGGTTTTATTTTTTATCTATCGTGTTTTAAAATAATTAATTTTTAGTTACATAATTAATATGATATTAGCTTAAAAATTTTAAAGGACTTACTTTGCTAGCTCAAAGAATGAGTATATGTACGGTATTTGGATTCAGTAATGTCCGTAAAGCATGTAATGAAAAATCAAGAAATATATCGAGAAATACTCGTACATATATCATGTACTTTATTCATGTGTCAGTCAGTGCTTTAACCAAGGAAGGACCGCTGTTATCGGTGGGCTCGATTAAAGATACGTCTGGCACATTATACACAAACTTATAACACAATCTGTGTTAAGATAAAAAAAAATAGATTTTTTGAAAAAAATCATCAATTGTATCAAATTTCATCGGTGGTTATTAAGTACAATAAGTAAGTGTTCATACTTGCATGCTATTCAGAGTTTCAGTAAATTTTATATATATTTAAAGATTGTAATAGAATTTTTGACAATTCTTGATTGCTGTGTTTAGAAATGTTGCACGATATTGGTCGGATAGCTCCGGACACTATGATGTCGGGTGGGACGGTTTTAAGTGTTGGATTTCGCAATATTATTCAAACAAACTGCAATTTATGTAATTTTGCTTATTTATTAAAAGTACTTCAATAGGTACCGTAGTATCTTAAGAATTTCTGCAGCGATAGTAACAACATAGGTGAAGTACCGATTATGTTACCATCGTTGCAGATATACATAAGATATTATACCATAAAGCCTTCAAGGGGAGTACCATTGAAAGAGGAAAATAAGAGGAAAATCAAATGACAGAACCATTTACAATTACGATTATAACATCTTTACCATATAAAAAAGTGGAGGAAAGCCAGAAGAAGAGAGGTAACTAAAAGATCAAATGGAAATATAGCAGCGCAACGGAGCTAAAATGGCGTTAAAAACAAAGAATAATACCCAAAGTCTTTCTCTGAGTATGAATGCACTGTATGCGGAGAAACATTTGGTGAACTTTGGATTCAGTATCAGGAATGCCAAGACTGGGTCTGTAAACACTGAGTTTATATACGTGTATCGAACATTTATTATAACTGTGATGTTTGCAAGACCAAAGAGCGGTTGGGCTTTCATTGATTAATGTGTCCAGGTCTACCCGCTATTTTTTTGACGGCAAAAAAGTAAACCAAACATTTTCAGTATACTTTCTTGAAAAAATGTGATATAACAGTTCAGGGTTTGTGATTAATATAAATAAAGAAGTTCCTAATTTAATATTAAATATGAAATAAGACAGAAAAATTCTTTACTTTTATTTTTATTTGCGTTTCATTGAAGTGTCCGGCGCTGTCCCCCTTCCCTTGCTTGAGTATAGTTCGTAAAGTGGCTCGTTATCTTTTAATGTTTAATTATGTTTATTACCCTCTCCGCCAATTATTAAACGACTTAATTCACGAATTTAAACTAATTTTTAGTTGTACTTTTATCAAAAAAAATCCATAATTTTGATATTTATTTAAACTGTATAATTGGCAATGAAGCTTCAGTTAAAAAATTAAAGGACTTCCTGTAATTTTATTTAATTCCTTTACTACACATATAAAAAGGATATGACTTCATAGCGCAATAGGTAAAAAATCATTCTAAAATTATATACAAATCAGTTATGGCCTTTATAAAAATAACAAATAATTGCAGTTTTAACAATGTATCTGTATAAGCATTCTGACTCTTAATCTACTATACATTGATTGACGATTGCCACTAGAAAATCAAATATAGTAGCGCATTAGGAAGTAAGTAAATAATGCATATTGACATCAGAGATATGTCGAACGACAGTCACTGGTCAGCTTGTTGATGTTGATTGCTGATAGCTCGCAATAAATCCGTTTACACATGACCAACGCAAACTTTCTGCTACGCTGTGTCTGTTTGTGCAATGAATAGTAAAACGCTACAAAAAAGATAATGGATTTTTTATCTTATATTTTTTTCAGATTTTTGTTTATGTGTAGTGTCGAAAGTTAGAATATTGCATGAGCCAGCAGTAGCCTATTTACTTTTTGTCAGCTCTGGAAATTCAAACCGCGGCGATGAGTTGCGTCACGTAAAGTTTTGAATTCTAATGGAAAGTGGATAGCGGAACATGCGTTTTGATTCTTGACGTGGGCTACTTTATGCAATGAGGAAAAAGCGTGAGGCACATACATATAGTGCAAGCTTTTGCTGTAGTACAGCAATTAAAAAAACTTAACGATACTTTTCTCTTTTTATAAAAATTAATAGTTATAATTCCATTGAAACAAAATTTGGAAAGCACTAATAATAGTACACACAATGAAAGTACTTATTAATTACATGTAAAACGAAAAGATCACACCTACTTCTACTAGTACCTCGCTTAAGATAGCTTTAAATATTTATTAAATTATTTTTATGTCATAAGTTGAACCTTCAACCTTTATTCTCATTGTCAAATACAAATCTAATGTGCACCTTAGAACTCACAAGCCTGAAATCTAAACATATATATTTAGATCAATTCACGTATGTCTTACACTTACAAGGATACACGGAGACAACCGAGGGACATGACGTTCTAGAGCCCAACTCCGCGCATCGTGGCCACCAGACGAATGTGCACCAGACGGAAAATTTCAAATATTTCCACCGTCTTTTGAATATTATCATTCCCCAAGTAGGAATCAAACCCACTACCATTGAGCATATTTTTAAGCGCTGCCAAACTAATGGAGTCATCACCTGTTGTGTATGGCTCAATAAATATATATATATACATACAAGTAATATAGAGAGAATTCACCCTCCACCACTCGAAAGCTCTTACTAATTTAAGGTACCGTAACCACTAACGGCAATAATCCCTGTAGTAATGAATAAAATAGAAATTGTCTACCGAAACAAATATATGTACACAATTTTTTTTTTATTTTTTCAAATATTGGTGCAATATTTAAAAAACCGCACCAATATTTAAAAATGTTATCTTGTTTTGGTAATATTATCTATGTAGTATGTTCCTAAAGGTATTGTATTTTTCATTCCAGCAACATAATTAAATACTTTCGCGTTAAAAACATCCTTCATTTATCGTAAATAATATTAAAATGTTAGAAAGCGTATACGAGTATAATAAACACTCCTGTGAGTAGTCAAATTAAATGACTAATTTAGCGGATGGCTCTGTATATCAAACACTGTAAAGCATATGTACTTTATATATAATATTTGTCGGTGGAGCGAAAACCGTGTAGTCTCATTAAAACTTTCCTCAGACTGGGCTTGCACGTGTTTTTAATTTTTATCGAGAGCACTCGTCGTTAGCGGGCACGGGATGCATGTTGTGGCTTGATGCTTTGATTGCGGTAATGACGTCTTTCCCGTTCCAACTCTACTCCTCTCTCTTCACTATCTTTAAATTATTTCTTTACAAATTGAGGTATCTTTTTAATTAAGCGACTTTATGTCTATAAAACTTATAACATAAAATTTCTAGAGCAGTAACATATGGTCTACTGCTTTCGCACTGATACAAGTAAGATCTCTATAGAAAACCTTTTTAAAGAACTGCTGAATAAATCTTGTTATGCTATTGCGATGTGACATTAATTAAATACACTTAATGGGAGATGGTGGTTCTTTCAATAGACTTAAGTTTTTCTTTTTAGCACAGCTACGATATTAAATATATAAATGGATTTATTATAAAACTACATGCTTGAACGTAGCATTTTACAAATTCACTTACCTTAATCTTTGGTTACGGGTTAATGTGACACTGGTCTGGCCATAGACACAATTATTATATTCGATTTTGTAATTAAATTGCAATCAGCTCTAAATTCTCGCAGACTAAATTGAATGTGTTTTGAAAATGTTTGGTAGGTGTTGGAGTACAGTTTTTAGAAATGGAACCAGGGCGGTAGAGATCTCCTAATGAAATTGGGATCACTATATACTTTTAAATTCAAGTTAAAAAAATAGTACTTTACGCATTTCGTAAAGTACTATTTTTTTATGACATAAATTGTCTATTATTTCACGACGAGAATTTAGAGGCTAAGAAACAATCACTTGGCAAGAGAGAATGCTATTTATAAAACATTTTGATAGTTGTTATAAGCTAAACTTATATACTTTAAAAAAAAGCAATTTACGAATACATATATACACTAATTCTTAATTTTTGGTGAAAATAATTAATAACTTGATAAATTTTATTGTATTTAATAAATAAATAAAGTAAGTGATGATGTATGTTCATGTTTATTTGCATAGAGAATGGATGCGGATGCAGCGGACAGAGATGCAACAAATCCGCTTAGTACGGTCACTGGCGCCGCCTATGCTGTTCGCTACTGACGCGAACGGCCTTAATGGATTTTTCATGTCGATTGCACTCTGCATAAGTGTGCGTGTGAGATTATCGAAAGGCTTCAATAGAAAATTTATCTTATAATTTTTTTTTGTTTGACATAAACTGTCGTATTGTAGGATAAATTTATGATATTTTTATGCAATTTAGCTCTGTAAAAAAATGTTTTTTTACAATTTCAACGTCAACAAAATGAAATTTCATGATAATAAATGTTGCCACATATG
Organism: Philaethria dido; assembly: GCA_033558755.1. NCBI lineage: Eukaryota > Metazoa > Arthropoda > Insecta > Lepidoptera > Nymphalidae > Philaethria > Philaethria dido. The sequence goes on from JAKGSA010000136.1 coordinate 3,887,801, forward strand.
CCAATGCCATGCTATGTCTATAATTTCATAATAATTGTCACACTTGTTTGTGTGTTGAGATGCTTACATTAAAATGTCCCTTTTAAAACAAGAAAGTAACTTGTAAACACTTTAAAACTTGTAATAACAGAGTTGAGTACGATGTAACCGCAGCGTGATTTTACAATCTGTCTACAGACCATTAATAATCATTAGGAGTGATATCCTTTTGACTTACTGGTAGGCGACGACAGCTTTAGCGCCGCATATTTTGACGTAAATTCATAAATTTATTGTGAAGAATACAACAGAGATTATTTTCATTGAAATATGCTAATTGGTTTTGAGAAACACTGTATTAATATTGTATATTTAATATACACACTTTTTTATATTTATTAAAAATACATACACAAACACCAATCCCTGTGAAAATTCTGATATGAATATAAATTGGCCCATATGAAATATGCAGTATTGAAATAAAAATAAAAGAGAAATTTAGCTTACAACGAACAAAATTAAGATATGTATAAAAAAACAAATGACAATCTTAAAGTTCAATTCTTTATTTGTGGTAACTGTTAAAGTAAGAATAACGCCGCGCACTGTCGACGATCAAAAATTTTATTATTATTATTACGATTATATTTATATATAGTACATTGTTTTTGTATTAGTTCAAGTATGTGTTGTAAAATTCAAAAGAATTAAAAAACTTTTTGTATTTGAAATACCATTTCAAATATTTTGATTTGCATTTTATTCGGGTAAAAGGATAAATTTATACTATTTTACAGTCGCGGCTGACTCGCGGCCGACGGTCGCAGACGGCGACCGAAACACCGAGCATTGTCAGAACGAGGAAATGAAAATAATTAAAATGTCATTCCCCTATTAGGAATCGAACCTACAACTAGTCGCTATTACAGTCAGACGCTGTTCCATGTACCTCGATGGCCACCAATATAATAATTTTTAACGCAACGTCCATTAAGGATATTCTAAATAGCTAATTAATATTTTTGCAAATTCACCTGTCTGCCAGTAATTTCTTTTAATTGCACTGTTTTACTATGATTGCACGGTGGCAACATGTTAAGGGGTTATTACTTGTTAATTGCACTACTATGCTTAATAATTTTTATTCAAGATTTAGTCGGCTGTCTCTCCATATAAGAGCGCAAAAGAACCATTTCCAAGCAGCAAAACGCCATGCACTCGGCGGCGCTGCTCACTGCAGTGTTCCTGATGTCGGTTACGTTTGGTCATGGAGCTAAAGAAAAGCCGGTAAGAGTGAATCGATAATATAATCCGTGCTATACATTTTTTTATCTTCCTATTTTCCAACGCTACGTTGTCTTACTTCATTGAGGACATTAAAATAATTTTAAAAACATTTACCCTATAAGAATATGTTATACTCGTATAACTTTTTAAGTCAAGCTTTTTTTGATATTAAATAAATTATACTTATTTTCAATACGTACTACCTATTATAATTATAATTTTATTCATGTCTAGTCACTTAAAGAATAGTCAAAAGTAGAGATACTAAATGTTAAATATCATATCTAATACATGAAATTTTAAGAAAAATCTTTGGCCCCATCTGTGAAGATGGTTCATGGCGGATACGGTATAACCATGAACTTTACGACCTGTACAGGGACCCTAACATCATACAAACCATCAAAATAAGTAGACTGTCCTGGCTTGATCACATACATCGTATGGATAATAACAGGGTCCCTAGCAGATGTTGCTTGAGTCACACCCAAACGGTACGGTAAACGTAGGATTGGAAGACCTTTTCTTTTATTTTTTTTTTTAACGTTAGGAAATCCATTAAGGATACCCACCCGCGGGGACTCGGACGGGTTATGTGGGACTCCGGAGGGGTATATTGAGGCCGTCCGTGTACCCACTAAAACCTCACGGTGCTCCACCTCTACCGCCACTGGCCGAGGCCCACGGGAACTGCCCCAATCATCCGTGGAAACCTCGACGGCAGGATTGGAAGACCTAAGCTAAGGTGGCTCGATGGAATTACCAAAGACCTCAAAACCTTAGGCTTCATTATTTGGAAAAAAAACGCCCTTGAATAGAGAGAAATGGATCTAATTTCGACTTCTGTAAATTTTATTAAGTATACAATTTAATTATTATTTTAATAAATGAAAAATATCAAATCTTATATGAAGTGACATTTACGGCAGGCACATATTACGCACCAATGTGTCCACTAGCACCTACAATCTAATAGGATGTAAATTACATAATGTAATTAATATTATCTTTATTGGAATAACAAACTTAATCTCTCGTAAGTTAATCTCGGGGCGTATAAGTTCAACAAACCGGGTCGCGTAATGCAATTGATTTACGATCATCGTGCATGCATTTTTATAATGTATGAAGATATTTTAGAATATAAATAATGATAATAATTGTGTAATATTTTTTAAGTACTTAATTACGTTTATTGCATTGTAAAAATATTAGACGTTTAATGTTGCCGAGCACAATGGATTATTTTGAGAATGTCAATTTTTCATGATCGTGGACGTGTCGTGAAGCTTATGAAGCGTAGGGCAGATCAGAGTTGATGGATGAGCGACGGTTTTGGAATGCACGCTACACTATTGCTCAATGTCGCATCGTCTGCGAATAAGTAACTGACGCCAAAGCGGCTTCGTTGCCACTTTTTCCATTACCTTCAAACGCAGTTCTTTACAGAGGAATGTCGTTTGTGTGCGTTTTCATTATTCAGTTTTTGCTTCCATATTACGCGTGGTGTACTTTATAAATAATAAATACAGAGTAAAAGTTGATGTTTTTAATATTTTATAGTAGGTATATGCAACTATACCGACATAAGTAATTATTATAAAACATTTTTTTATGGTTATATTCTGAAATGTTACTTGAAGAATATGGGATTCTAAGTACGTGTGTGCTTATGATATATTGAAGGTATTTTAGACCGGAGTTTTAGGTTTCTCAGGTATATCTTTTTATTTGCAATCATTTTTTTTTATGTAAGAAAACAGATACTTTAATATCTATTTTTTTTCTCTTTTTTTATTGATAACGGATGGCAAATAAGCAGAAAGACCACCTGATGGTATGTGGTTACCTTCGCCCATGACATTTAGAACACCAGAGGAGTTGTAAATGCGTTGGCGACCTAGAGGATACAGATGGAAGGGGAGGACAATGTAGTAGTCCGCCATCGGAACCACTACATTATGGGGAAAGGATGGGTGGGGAAGGGGTAAAGCCTGGCTTACATGCCATCGAACCGGAACACATCATTAGATATTTGGCGGTTCGTCTTTGACATGATAATGGTCGCGAGCCAGTCGGAGGACGAACCTCCTACCACTAAACTACTGGGATACCCGCCTCTTACGGGACGCTACCCAGCGGCGGAGGGGAATTGTATTCTGACCCCGTCCCCTCACAGGGTAAACAATTGTAAAGGACTTGTGTTTAGTGCTAGTTTATATTGAAATAATAAATTCTGGTAAACACATAAATTTCCTTTTATGTTGAAAGTTCATATATTTTTCCTAATAAGCAAAAATATATGAATTTTGGGATAAACGTAATAAATGATAATAAAAAAAAAGTAATAAACAAAAGATTAAATATTATTTGGGCGAAAAAAGCCTTTTGTACTTATAATTAATATTAAATTTAAACAATACAGAGGGAAATATAATGGAAACAATTCATTCTTGTCTAAATTAATATTTAACGTTATGATACAACTTGATGTGTACTGGGTTGGTCCCTATGGAATCTTGGCTTAGTTATTTTCTTTCTGAATGTTATGTCATTTTTAATATTGAAGTGACTTCTTTGACTTTTTATGTTTACAAAGAGATCACGAAAGTCTAAGAGATTATATAATGACACTATGTAAATAATTCATACTAAAAATATTTGTATCGTAGTTTAAATCAATAGTTAGGTCCTCCGACTCGTAATGGAAAAGGTCTCAATCTGATTAATACAAAATATCATATAACAAGGTTATAGCTAATCAATTCATCGCTTATAAAACATTTTCTATTGGAATTTGGAAGGTAGGTGGTTCTGTTTTCTTTTTCTGCAATAAATGATATCCTAATATTTTTTTTAGCTTCACGCTGTATCCCGCATATAGATTGAAACTAATTATTAGTATTCAGAGGGATATCCTAATTTAAAATATGAATTCATAATATTTGTATATAGTGTAGATATGCAGTAAAAAATACATTAACAATGTTTTATTTTAGACAGGAATATTTGGAAAACAAATGTGTTCACAGAATTTTAGTTTAGTATATCAATCATTTGTCGTAGATAACATTTAACACTGGGGCTATTTCAAATATGAAGTATACATATTTTTTAAATATACATTTATTAGTTAGTTTCAATCTATTAATTTGATATCTGTATATCTGATTGGTTTTAACATGTTGTATACACCTAATAGCGAAATATTTATTATTTTGCTTTTATATGGCTTTGAATTATATATTTTTATTTTTCTATTAAAATAAGTTAGTTTTCATACATAACTTGTTATCCTTACTAATATTATAAATGCGAAAGTAAGTCTGTCTGTCGTCTGTCTGTCTGTTACGCTTTCACGCCTAAGTCACTGAACCGATTTTGATGAAATTCGGTATGAAGGTAGAACTGAACTTGTGAAAGGACATAGGATACTTTTTATCGCGAAAAAAAGAATTGACAAGTAGTCTAGACCTTGGAAAAGACTATAGGCTACTACTTACCACGTCGCGCGATATAACCGTGTTCCACGCGGGCGAAGCCGCGGGCGGAAAGCTAGTACTAAATAAAATATGAAACTTTTTAAATTGTATTACGTTACGAATGCCTAATACACTTTTTAATTAACTTATTAAAGAGTCACATAAACACATCAAATTACTACAAAAGATTGTTGCATTTAATGCATGTATTCGTAACAATAATAATAACTTTTTTCTTCGAAATCAGGCCAGCATTTTCAAAGTTACGGCGTTGTAAAGTTTGACTGCGTAAAATTTACGTTATTGTGGCAGGTTACATATCTATCTGCCGATATTGCGGAGAGTTTTGCTTTCATAAAACAGTTTTTTATCGTGAGGAAATCCATTACGGATACCCACCCGCCCGAATGGGGACTCTGATGGAATATTCTTCGTTTCTCTGACAAATGATCCGTATACCCACTAGAGCCTCACGGTGCTCCTTCTCGAGCACCACTAACCGAGGTCATGGGAACTCCCCACTTTTCCATTAACCCTGGCGGCAGGAACCTGCAAGGCACATCGCGTAGTTGATAGTAGATAGAGGGTATCCTCGATGGCTTGCTCAGATTATAATAGCGACATAGTAGCGCGCGACTTCTCGGGTCAGGAGACTAGACCATCAGCTTCTCCAAGCTCACTCATTGAGGGCGATAGGTGGGTTTCCTGCCATGGATGGCGAGGTTGGAGAAGAACTCCATCGCTCGTTTCACCGCCTCCTTCTCAAGCACCACTGCCTCTCAGAAGGAGCGCACCGCATCCCACAACCTCTCGCTGCCGTCCTTGATCTTAACTACAACCGGTATGGAAATATAGTCCTTAATAGCACCGCGCAACGCGCCATCTTGAGCCGCCTAGGATGGCCATATTCAGCGCGCGCTAAGTCGTCGAAGCAGTCGTCGCAGTGGTGGCAGCGACCGCCGCGCTCCTTACCAGCGACCCAACACTACCTACGTCTAGTTGCTTCTTTTATCTCCTCTCCTCTTTTGAAACAACCGTTCCTCGAGAAAACCTACAGTCCAATGACCTACCCAAACACGAGTTTCCGAGAGAGATCCAAGAGTAGTGATTATGTAATAGCTGAAAATACAAGGAATAAATTATAAAGCAAATTAAGTGCAGTAACTTTTTAGAAACGTTTTATATATTGGTGTGTCTCGTTGCTTTCGTATATCCGTTCCGGTTTTGCGTGCAAGTCTCAAAGCCAATAGTTGCTAAATGGAAGCGGTATGACAAGGGTTATAAAGTGCACGCAAACGTAGTTACGCGTACCAACTAGTTTGTTGATAAAATGAAATTTCTGTAAACAACATGGGTTTTTGTAGAGGAGGCAAGTCACATTAAAATCATGAAATTCTACGATCAAGTATACTTAATGGTTTTGTTGTCACGATAACTATTGTACGAACACTTTATCCTTTAGAGAATAAATAAAATAAATAAGTTAAAATAAAAATTATAAATATTTGAATAATTTACTTATACCCATTTGTTTACCTTCAACTGTTTGTACTTATTACGATTTCGAACATCCTTTGAAACATTTTTATGTATTTTACTGAGACCCATAAAGGAGGCTGAAAATTGATTTCAACCAACTAAATTGTATTTTCAGGAATTTAGTGAGGAAATCAAAGAAATAATACAACATGTTCACAACGAGTGCGTTGCTAAGACTGAAGTGACGGAGGGTGAGTAAAAGAAAAATTTATTTCCGTTACCTTTGTTCTCTATTCGTTTGTGTATTACGCGATATATTCCCCGCTAAGCTTGTACAAAGTCATAAAACTATTAGAAATGGCATTTCGTTATTTAGCATTTCTACTTACCGTAATCTTAATGAGCGTATTTTATAAAGGCTAGTTTTGTTCAAGAAGTCTTTGATTAGACACTTACAATTTTGCACTACTGAAATTAAATTATACCTACAATAATTATAAACGTAAGTCCAAAGTTATTAACATCTAAGATTATTACATGGCTTTCAAGCCTTCAAAACTCTAACTATTCATAATATTATTTAAAAAAAAAAATTAAACGCACACATATAAGTATGTTAAACAATAAAAAACTTTGACTTACATATAACAGTACATAATACCCTTGTATTCGTACGTACATTGTTTATGTCTAGCTATTTACCATTCTAAAATATTTCATTATTTTAATTAATTTTGTTACTAACAAAAGTTACGTCTGTCTACGCATTCTTGTTTATAAATAAATAAGTGTCGTCGAAATATATCTTTTGTTTGAGTTTTTAACAGTCTTCATTGCTACTTGCCCCCAGAGGACATAGCGAATTGCGAAAACGGCATATTTAAGGAGGACATCAAATTGAAGTGCTACATGTTTTGCTTACTAGAAGAAGGGAGTCTTGTAAGTTATTTACTTATCCTTTGTTTGTGTACAATTTCAATTTATTTGTCGTAATAAATTTGTTGTATTACCTGTAAGATGATTCCTTTACCGTATGAGATTTGTTTATGATATTTTTGTCATTTATTTATACATCTAAATAATTATTCAAGTATTTTTTTAGTAGTTTGACATAATTTTCTGACTATTTTTACTTCAAATACTATGTATAAAACACTCGCAACAAATTTATATCCTATGGGAGGCGATGTCACTGAAGTTCTGTCAATTATGCTATGCAATCAATACTCATCATCTCTCTAACCTTGTTATAAATATATTTCTGTTTCCAAAATTAGCAATTACACACTGGCTTAAATGAATAATAAATACTGAATATGAATAATATCTGCAGGACATTATGCACTTTAACATATTTTATTTTTACATCAGATAGAGAGACAAATAGAAGTATTGACCAAAATTTAACTAAGACCTTTTGTCATCATATAATAAATAATTAAGTAAGTATACTTTTTTGGTAGGTTGACGAAGACGACAATGTGGATTATGATATGATGATAAGTTTGATTCCTGAACAGTACATCGACCGAGTTTCTAAAATGATCAACGCATGTAAACATTTGGGTAAATTTTGTAAATAAACAAGTACCTATAACCTTATAATAAAATAAAGCGTAAGCATTACAGAAAGTGAATTGAATCAATAAAACAGTATAATCAACAATGTAAGTATTAAGCAGGTAGCTTTATAGCGTCGAATCGTCAGTGCGTCGTCGACGTACTGTAAAGCATCTCAAATATAGTTGCAGTATTCTAGATTTGGATATAAGATTACCCATTTTTATGCATCTCTCTAATATTACCGAGCAGGCAAGAATATTACAATAACTCACTGTATTCTGCTTTTATTTAGAAACTTTGTGGTATACAGAATTTATAAAAAAAGGAAAAGATTCTTCTTAGAAGAAAAGAATCTTTTTTTTCCATATAAAAAAATACAGTTGGGGATTTTAGCACTTTTTTAAATATACTTCATTTATAATTATTTATTCTAATTTATATAATACCTTTTTAAATTTATTTTTAGATACTCCTGACAAAGACAAATGCCAAAGAGCATTTGATGTTCATAAGTGCTCTTATGATTCGGATCCTAACGTGAGTTCCTAACTTCCTTTAAATAGCTTTAATAAGTGTAATATCTTAAACGACGCATAAACCAATGTTTGATCTATGTTATTTTTAATATAACTTTATAATATTAAGTATACGTAAAAGTAGCAATAAATTCGTTTATAAAAGTGAATAGATTTTTGTGCTCAAAATGTATAAAGGATACCTACAAGCCGCTGTAAAGTCATGATCTATTTTGTAAAACTATTTTATTTATTTAAATATATACCTGGCTGAACGAATAGTATGATATTAGGTATGAATCCCATTTAAGAAACTATGCAAGTTATTAATTATTTGGGTTTAATGAATGGTTAGACAAAACATGGTGGAAATTGTCAAACAGCTTCTTAATATCCCACTTAGTGTGGGATGCATGCGAAACATACATACGGAAGATAAATAAAATATTGTTATAATATGCTATTCACATTTCAAATAACGTAATATAAAACTAATAATAAAAAAATATTTCGTTTCAGTTTTATTTCCTGTTTTAGTTTTGAGATTTGCTGACTATGGGGGAAGTAAACCAGCTTACTTATTTTAATTAAAAGATATCAATCAAATTAAAAAGTTTTTCTTTATATATTCATTTTCTTGTACGATTTTTAAGTAAGTAATGAATAGTGAGTATTTTACATTTATTTAATCTTATGAGGTTGCGCGTCCAGATAATATCGGTACTTTCCGGTAAGACGAAAATACTTGTAAATAACGACGTAATTTGGCGTTAGCCGCAGGCTTTCGGTTCTTCTATTTTTTATGAAATCTTTTCCAAGTTTATTCATATTTTGAAAGAAATATAATGCCACGGAATTAATTTGCTTCACGAGAAATAATTTCTTAAAGAAAAAATAAATGAGTTCGAATCTTGTAAAACGTGTAATTGTGATCTTTAGTGGATTGAAATTCAAAAGAATTCTCTCGTTAAGAGCTAATTTTGAAAACGGAGTTTTTCATAATGTAAAGTACTTATAAAGTCATAAGCAAACGTATTTAAATTTGTGACTAAAACTCCAGAGACGAAATATATTTTTTTTGCCGTCTTGACTTATTTCAATCATTTATTTCAATTGTTGCTGAGGTCCCCATTCGTCTTTCACTAAATTAAATACATTTTTATTAAAACTTTTTAGACGAACTTTATCAAAGAAATATTTTTTTTAGATTTATATTTGAATTAACTAGTTGAAAATTAAATTTATAAATATATTCCTTAGATGTATGTAAAAATAATTGCACATTGATAATATATTATCTGTACCTGCGTATTTACGTACAGTATGTGACATGAGTGACAGAGTCAAAAACGTGTTAAATTAAATAAAAAGTTGTTATGACTAATATGATACAAATTATTATAATAGAGTACCTTATTTAACAGCAAAACGACATTCAAAAGACGGAAAAACCGAGGGTCGGAACATCTGCACATAAAGAGGCAATTTGGAGATTGCCGGGGGCGTGCCACCGCCACAGAGAATTGTACTCAAATGTATTCAAAATTAAAAAACGAAGAAAATATTTCTAGGAAATTCATTGCGGTAAAATAAACAGCAGTAGCTTGTTACTTGTACTGAGTATAGCGTACGCCCCGGAACTGCCGGAACCGCGGAGGATTGTATTGCGATATTCGTCACAAGCTCTCATTTAAATACAGAAGATTATGATGAAAGAAATTATGAATAGGATATTCATTTCATATTAACCAGTGACTGCGGTTACTTCTTTTTATATTTGAATACCTTATACAAATTTTATTTACCAATCTGAATATCTATGTGAATCTGCCAATTTGAGCATATTTTATACTAAACTTTCAAATTTTACAGCAGTTTCTGTTTGGTATGCTAGTGGCGAAACTTAATCGTTAAATGGCATTTATTATAACGATGAAATAGGCTGAATTAGTCGGTGAAGAAGAGCCAGGATAGTGCAGTGGGTAAAGGCTGCGGATGTCGCAATTTGGCGCGGAGCCGCCGTAATGACGGCTGGACGGTGAGCGCCGAGCGCCGCGGACGTACGTGCGCCGGCTAAACGAATCCACCGGTGCCTTCGTTTCAATAATCATTTTATCAATAGAGCTGTGCCAGCGTTCTGCACCAAATTTTACGAGCTTTATTTTTAGGCGAATTTTATTAAGGTGACATTATTAACAAAACCCACCATGGGTTATATAAGGAGATCAGATAATAAAATTTATCTTGTTAAATTTTGTCTGTTTGTTTGATTCAGTTTTATTATTATAGTTATTATTTTTACAATCTTCCCTGTAAAATTTGATAATAATGTGTTTTAATGAAGTGTAGAGCTATTTACAGTAAATTACACAGAATAGTTTTAACATGACGACCAAAGTTTCCTTTTTCGATGTGTGAGACATAATTTATATGTAAATATAAGGGGTGCTTCGAAAGCAACGAAGCGCGCTTTGTCGGTATCGGCCGATCCAGCGAACCTTCCTTAAATTATACACTATTAGAGTCTGATTCAATTTATTGGATTTAGATTTGGGAAATTGGAATTTCATCTCTTAAACTTGAAATAATCACTCAAATTTAAAATAATATGATTTTAATAAAATACCTGTTTCTTAAATCTTATATTATTAAATAATAATAATATTTTTTACTTAAATTGCATCTGTTTATTTTGTTTACAAAGTGTCTAAATTTCCAAGATTACTTATTCAATATTCAATTATTTTTCTGAAGTCATTTGACCGTCTTTTTTAACTTTATACCGTATGGCACGGTAGATAAAAGGAACCTAGCGTGTAGACACTCTAGACACACACGATAAGAAAATCTTGCAAAGACATTTAACTCCCTAGATTGAGGTCTAGGTTTTCTATTAATTTAATAGACGCTGTTGCTCCTTACCTTGCGAATATATTCAATAATTGTACAGATTATGGTGTGTTTCCTGACTTGATGAAATTTAGTAAAGTCATACCGATATTTAAATCGGGTAGTACATCAGATCCCAATAACTTTCGACCAGTATCTGTACTACTCTCATTTAGTAAAATTTTTGAAAAAAATATTTTGAATCAAATATTACAGCATTTTGATTTACATTATCTTGTTCATGATAAACAGTATGGCTTTACTAAAGGTCACTCTAGTACCGATGCTGGTATAGGTCTCTTAAAGAGTATCTATGAAGCTTGGGAGGAATCATATGATGCTCTTGGCATTTTCTGTGATTTGTCCAAGGCATTTGATTGCGTTCAGCACACAACGTTGGTAATGAAACTACACCATTATGGTATAAGGGGACGTGCACTCGATCTTCTGACCTCTTTCTTAACCAATAGGGTTCAGAGGATTGATGTGAATGGCAAGAAATCTCCTGGATCTCAAGTCAGTATGGGGGTTCCACAAGGGTCTATTCTTTGTCCTCTTCTCTTTTTAGTATATATAAATGATTTACCATACCTTGTTGGAAAGAACCATGAGATAGGACTGTTTGCTGACGATACTTCAGTGATTTTTAAAATTAAAAGACGACTAAACGTATTTGACGATGTAAACAATGCTCTCTCGAAAATAATACATTGGTTTAGTGCTAAAAATTTACTATTGAATGGCAAAAAAACTAAATGTATAATTTTTAGAACGCCACATACAAAAACGTTAAAGCCAATGTATTGATGAATGGTGAAGCCGTAGTTCCTGTTGATTCTGCGGTATTTCTTGGTATTACTATTGACTTTAAGTTACAGTGGGGACCTCATATTGATGGATTGCCGAATAGACTTAGCTCAGCAGCTTTCACGGTTAAAAAAAAAAAATTATTAACTGACGTGGAAACGGCACGTCTTGTTCATTTTAGCTTTCATAGTATTATGTCCTATGACATTATACTGTGGGGTAATGTCGCCGCTATTAATTCTATCTTTCTCTTGCAGAAGCGAGCTATTCGTGTAATCTATAACTTAGGCCCTAAAGATTCCTTAAGACATAAATTTAAGGAAATTAATATTTTGACAGTTGCCTCTCAGTACATCTTTGAAAATGTAATGTATGTTAAGAAAAATATTAATAGTTTTACAAGAATTGGCGATTTTTTTAGGCTTAAACTTTCAGCGCCTGTAATTCGATTGCATCGAGTCCGCAATTCTTTTATGGGACAGTGTGTATGCTTTTACAATAGGATCTCATAAAACGTCCGAGAATTAACCATTTCTATATTCAAAAAAAACTGTGAAAATACGTTTGTGTGTTAAAAGTTATTACCTAATTAGTGATTTTATAAATGATAATACGCCTTGAGAATGAAATGCTCGGAATGAAATCCAGTCTATTTCAAAGGTACCGTTGTCACTAATAAATATTTGTAAAGCATTGAATTATGAGAAAAAAAAGTAGTCCCGCCGTCTTACAATAAGTAAATTTTTATACTTGTCTGCTATTCACGGTTTTAGTAAATTTTATTTTAAAGATGTAGATGTCGATGTAATAATATTAATAACATTTGGAGTGTTGTGTTTAAAAATGTTGCACGATATTGGTCTGATAGCCTCGGATACTATGATGTCGGGTACCCACGGACTCGGTTCTTACTCTTCTTCGAACTGCAATTTAAAGTCATTATGCTTATTTATTGAGAGTAGTTCAATTGGTACCATAGTATCTTAAGTAAGAAGAGAAAAACAAGATTACTATCGTTGCAGAAATACATTATAGTATTATGCCAAAATTCTTGAGGAGAACCAGCGAAAGAGAAAAACAAGAGGAAAATCAAATGATCACCAAGATTACTTCACGATTGACGCGTCCGCGAAAGTTCAAGAAAGAACGATTATAACATCTTCACTATATAAAAAAGTGAAGGAACAACAGAAGAAAAAAAAATAAAAAAGATCAAATCGAAAAATAGCAATATGACGGAGCTAAAAAGGTTTTAAAAGTAAAGGAAAATATCCAAAATCTTTCTTAGAGAAAAAGAGACTGAATGGATTGTTCACGAAGAAACATTTTATGAAACTCCGAATGAGTTACCAGGAATGCCAAGACTGTGCCTGTAATGACTATGTTCATCGAATTTATTATAACTATGATGCTTGCAAGGCCAATAAGCGATTGGGCTATCATTGAATAAAGTGTCCGGGACTACCCGCCATTTTTTGACGGCAAAAAACCAGACCATATTATAAACAGTATATTTTCATGAAAAAATGTGATATAACATTTCAGGGTTCAAATAATATAAATAAAAAAGTTGCTAATTTAATATTAAATTTAAGACAGAAAAATTATTTATTTTTATTTGCGTTTCATTTAAGTATCCGGGGCTACCTCCACTTCCCCTATACTAAATTTAAGCGATAATTTGTGGTTCACAATTCTTTTTATGTGGGTCTTTAATTGTAAGACAAAATTTTTCGCATAACGTATGTGTACGTGCCTTGAGTTTGTATACAATAACAGACAATTCATATTAAGATTATTATGACATTGCTGTAATCTATTCAGTAACGTAACAATTTATTGGTGTAGAGCGCGCTCGTGAAACAAGCCAATTATCTAAATAAATTGAGTTAGCCCCCTGCGCCGGCGAGCCGTCACCCGCGTCATAGTTGCTTCAATTTTAAAGGAAGCGCGGTGTGCTACTTCGGAAAGGTGTTTGTTTCGGAGGCGCGCCATCAAATGAATATTGATGACTTCATGGGGCCGGAGATGATTTGCTGAAAAATTAGCTTCTTTTCATCGTTTTATTGCTGTGTTCGAAGCGAGCGTGATGAAGACTAATATAGGTGTTAATTTAACTTAGTTATTAAGGATAAAAGGTATATTTATTACAGCCATTACATTTTCTTTTAATATAACTTGCGATTGAGATGATAATGCTATTTTTTTATTCATAGAATAGAACGAATACAAATGTTAAAAGTTTTAAATCAAAATTACAGTTGTTCTTGTTTATAATTATACAATTTGAGCTGTATTATAAACTTTTGGTTGGGGACACATCATGGACGTGTGTCATCTTGGCGAGCTTTCTGACCGGAAGACAATTTATATGCAAATTGAACACAAGATACAAGCCAGTGATATGCCGCGTGGAGCGCGCCGGGTGCGGCTCGGTTCCTCGGTAGTATACCGTCTAACTCTTTTATTAACACTTTTAAAATTAGTTTTACTAGTCAAATTAAATTTGCATATTTTTATTTTATAAATTTTATATTTATATATAAGTACATAAAGACCATAGGTACATAGGTATTATTCTAAATTTTACCTGACTAAAACGAACCAACCCAATAAAAAGAGTTATTTTTGTAGAATAGATCAGCCAACTTGAATCTCTTTAATTCCAATTAGAAATAAGTAATACCATCTATTAAAACGTTTATTGAATTTGGATGCCAGCATAAAATCTTTTAAACATTTATTACGCTAAGCGGGGGAGAATTTGAAAGAAAAAGTCCGACATAATTAATATTTTCATATTCGTGGAAAGAAATACGATGAGGCATATTTACTTTTATTTCAAGCTCATTTCGTCGCAGTAAACGTAAGTGTGTTTGTTTAAATTTTCCTTTACTGTGTTCGCTTGAGGTGTGTACCTAGGTTAGCGACTGCCTCGCGGCGTCTTCGAAATTACCTGGCTCTTATTAAATTTGTTTCTTTTCTCTTTAATGTCCTAAATATGAAATGAAATAAATTTGTGATCTATCTTAATTTGCATTAATAAAAATTCTTTAAAATTATATTATTTCATATTGTTATTGTAGTTTTTTATTTACTTACACTATTTCAGTGAAGGTCAGTCCTTAGTAAAAGTAACTTCAGAATTATCTATCCATGGTCTTGTACAAATTAACCGTAAACGCCTATTTTTAAACTAATAACGTAAATAAGTACGGAGACTTATTAGAACTAAATGCATGTTGAGCATAACTCACTTAGCCAATGTCACGTTTGTTAACTTAGTCCATTTAAATAATAAAAATAGATTTTAATTTTCAATAACATACAATACTATACGCATATGTCACTAAACATCTTTAGTTTCCCATACATTTATCTCGAACATACATTTATCTCGAACAAACTTATAACGTGGTATTCATGTATTTAAAACACAAATTACTACCACTGAACATTGATTATAATTTACTGTCATTGTAAAGCCAAAGAAGTGGCTTTTATAGTAATGTGGCGATCCCACTCTTGCTAGGCTATTTTCATCTACCCTCGTATAATTAAAATGTTGCTAACACGTTGTATCGGGAATATTTAGATATATAATGTGGTACCACAAGATATATCCCATACAAAATGACATTGCGAAATGTATATGGTAATTGCATACCCTACATATTGCGCATGTCACTTTCAGATGTATTTCTTTTACTTTTAAGCTGAAACTATTATATAAGGTATACCTTTCATTATAATTATCATTCTGCTTAAGTAATCTTAGTAAGTCGTGTTTACACACTATATAAGTAATCTAATTGTAAAATGTTTTTAGTGGATTTAATATAAATAATATCAAAAAATCTAAGTCTATACCAAAACAACCTAAAATACTGTCACAAGTCACGTGCCTTGTTCTTTATGCAGAAATCACCAAAATGCCTTTCTTTTCATTATATTCTACGCTTTTGTGGATGAGGCATATTCATAAAAATTAAATGTACTTACGGACTATGTTTATCTCTGTTTTATAAATTAAAGCAGTTACTTATTATTTTTGTTAAAGTATCTCTCTCGTTTCTACACAAACGAACTTATTTGTCTTAGTTTTACATTTTTGATATTTTTTGTAATTGCTTGCAAAAGAATTGAACATAAGGATAGCCCGAAGAGAAACGCCATGCCTAAAAACTATATATCTGGCGATCGGTAAGCGCTTGAAAAGATTTCTCAACATATTTTAAACAACAAATTTTAATACACATATAAGATATGGTATTTATAGCCTTACCCATAAATATTCTTATTTACCAGCTTGCCACAATCTAAAATTAGTTTTATAGCACGGACGAGACGACAAGTGCACAATGAAGGTGATCAAAGCTATAGCCTAAAAATATTCAAATAGCAGTACGTGTGAAAAATAGTGAAAATACCGTATCCATTCGCATACTAAGTTTAGAATGTTTTGTTTTGAGTACGATGGCGACCGCTGGCTAAGCCAATTAGTGTCCACTTGGGTAAACACCGGCTCGTTAGCGGACTTGTGTGTTTTATTCAATTCAATTTGCTAACTTCACTGCCGCTCATTGATGGGACCTGCTTTTCTTTGTCCACTCTTCGTTTATCTGTATTTCGCAAGGAGTAAGACATTTGAAATTTTTTTGATCTAGTTAGTTATTTTCTTGCTATGGTAGTTTCTATCTATGGTTGCCACATTAATTTCTCTTTATTTATCTCGCATTATTAAATGTGGTCATAAAATTACCTTAAATCTACTTTGTTCTTTTTTTTTAATTGTGCAAGTTAATATTTATCTTGTTAATTAAAACTATAAAATATGGAGTACGTGAAAGATATTGTTTCTTAACCATAAATATTTACAAAGCACTCTACACAAATTGAATGCTTTAACTTAAATAAGATCTGAAAAGGTAATAAGTTCGAGCATTTGTTCTTTGGACCGATCGGGAGCCCGCGACGTCTTGTGGTAATCTAGTCCGTGACTTGCAAGTGAAGAGGCGGTTTTATTACCGCGACTCTGGGTGGAACGCCGTTGCACTTCAAACAAGATAAGCATTTCACCTTCATTGCCTCCCACAACATTATTATCGGGTAGTTTTGTAGCATAAACTTTTTATTTATATTATTTATGAGGCCAAGTTGGCGTAATGGCACCGCCTCTGACTGTATACTCGATGGAGGATGATTTGAATGATTTTTTTATTTTAATATGTATACTTATGTATAAAATATTTGTAAATAAAACCAAGAAGGAGGAACCAACATAATATACGACACTATTATTGTTATATATTGTTGATACTTAATTACATGTAAATTTATTAAATAAATTTAAATATGATATTCGTTTCTAGTATATCAATCATTTTAAAATTAATTATGTCTTTGAACAATTAACTGATAATAATAGGAGTTTTGTGTGTAAACATACCTTACATATTTAATAAATAGTATATTAATATCATGAGACTTGATTTTTTAAAGTGGTTTATAATAAAAACCTATGTGGTTCTTACTGGTCTCTGATAATAAAAAAATACTACACTGACTATAAGTATAGATACACCCACAAGATGAAATTATTATTATATTATCTCTTGCAAAAAATAGAAACCAAACAAATAATTTGGAAACTCAAAAAGGATCTTACTAAAAAGTAAATACAAGATAAATGTGGACTTTTTGCTTTGACTCCATTCATGCTTTAGCTGCACAGTAAGCGTAGCGTTTATTGAGTAGAAAATTATATGCAAAATCACGGTGGTAGTCACGGTATACCGCAGGAGCGAGGGAGAAATAATTAATGTTGTAGCCTCGGAAACTCTCAGAAATTCAGTTTTATAAAATGGAGCTTACTTTTTCGAAATAGATTATTCTAATTTTATGTAACAATATTGTAGTAGGGGATTAATTTGGATCGTGGGTCATGCGCTATGGAAGCCCGTTTAAAAAACATGGCGCCGCCGTAATGATTGCTTGATGAGCGTCATGTTGCCCTGCCCAACTTGTGCAATATAAACTAGATAGATTTGGCATCAGTTGGTGTTTAATTTTAATTATTTCATTAGTCTTAATTATTGAATTTAGCATGTCAGCAAAATAATAGAAAATAATATTTGCGAATAAAAATGTAACCGCATATGTAATTTAAAACAGTGAATAATGTAGCCTCACCAGTAAAAGTAATTCATTATAATTGCGTAAGGCAGTACGTTACTAGAAATTGTAATCTGTTATTTAAAAGTACAGTTTAATTAATCAACTTTCCCCAAATTACTAAATGCTTTTATTTGGCAATTTTATAATTAACGCGGGGTAACAATATGTTGTGTCCCTCACGGATCTCTACGATGATCTATAATCATCGAACGCCATATATGTTAATCTAGCTTCACACCTTATCCTTTGTGGGATAGGTAGAGAGAATGGCGAAAACGTTACGCGATCCCTGAATGCGTCTTTCACCTCGTCCACTTTCATTCATCTCTTCATACATGACCTCTTGTTTTCGAAAGTCAACCAAGCTCTTTCTATATTATATAATTTGTCAAACTGCTATTTATTTTACAAAGACTCTATTTACATATGGTAGGTACTTGGATTTCTTTAAAGCCATTTTTTTTACATTTTGTCTGTATCAAAGATAGGAGTCAAATCAGTTATTAATAACCAAAATCAAAATCCTTACCTTATTCAAATGGATTTTTAATAACATTTTATTTCACCATTCTATACTTGAAGATATGTGTAATAACATTTCAGGGACAGGTATATATATTATATAGGATATGCTTTTCGAAATACGGTGTTGATTTACACCTATGTGGTTATGTTCTTCAATTTTATTTTTATTTAATATCTGGGTACTATGTAGTATAAGATATGTTTCAGCTGCTTCTACTCTTTTAGTTAATTATACAAATAAATACTTTAATTTTGAAGCCTAGTATAATATATTTTCCTTGCTAAACGATACTTTTAACCCTTGAAGATTGTAACTTATTGTTCTTTACATAAGTTGAAGATTTATTGTATTTTTGTACAGAATTTCACGGCATTTATTACTATCCAGTTTCCGTTTTTTCTATGTACAAACATTGCAAATTGTTGAACTACGCGACCTATTTAACTAATCAACTTTTTTTTAATTAACATCCATAAACATTGGAAGCCACTACCATCCCCGATACTACAGGATATCAAGTAGATCGACGTAACAACATCGGTAAGATGATTTAATAATAAAAAGGTCAAAAAAGTTACAACACCAACGTATTTACAAATATAATTTGAACAGAATATGATCAAAACTTCAAAGTTAGTCCTTAGTTAACTCGATACTCGAGGATAGAGTTTGGTCGTGTATACTAACGCGTGTAGGCGAAAATTAGAGAGTAAACTAACGAATACTTACCAGTTCAGTCATAGGCACTAGAGCGGGGACGAGTTGAGAATGTCCTAACAAGTAAACTGTCCGGACTCGCGGCGAATAATAATGTTCAAAACGCGACGACGACTACAGCCTTTACTGCAAACCATAACGACACTCGGAACTTCCGCAGATATCTTTGAGTACGCTGCGTGCTTGTAATACGACGATCCTAAAGTGCTTTCACTTTACAATATCACAATTTTTTTACTACTATTGGTAAATAAATTTTACTGCAAGCATTGTAGTGAGTAGCTAATCTATGAATAATGACAATAAAATCAATACAAATAATTATAATATACTGAATCTTAGTATTTTAATTAATTAATTATTATGAATCCAACAAGATATTAAACATTGATTATAACAAAATATTTTAATATCAACACAGGTAATTTAAATACAATATATAATATATAACTAAATATAATAAATCTATCATTTTACCATTTCATACATTACGATAATAAACAAAGAATTGTAACATCACATTGTTTTCATATAGTTTCGAAATGCATTGAAGAGGTAGGGAGGAACTTTATAAAAAGGTTCGTCGTCCCAATGATACAATACATACTTATTTTAGTTTGCCTTGCAAAAATTTATACATACAACAGTACAAGTTGTGCGGAGTTTTCCAAAGTTTTCTTCTTTACTTATTTGAGGACGGTCGGAGTGAGCGTCGAACTCTCTAACTCATGTTATTGAATTTAATGTACCTCCAGCTCGTAGCTAGTTCTATTCCGTGTCGATAAAATCACTTGGATCAGTTATATGACGCCGTCAGTTGTATTTTAGTAAGGCCTTTTTAAATAATGTGACTAATTTTATATCTATATTGTATTATTTAAATGTTTATATACTCTAATATATATCTAATAAAACATATAGATAACTTTGTTTCCTAAAAATATGGTTTTTATTCTAAGTGTGTTATTATAACTTAGAAAAGTATATTATAAACTTAGTTTCGATTATCAGTTAGTGAAGTAAATAAAGCTATTTTTAATAATTAATACCTTTTAATTAATTATTATACGTACGTTATATATGTATATATAACGTACATGCATAAAATGAAAAACACAAATGTGCTACTGTTGTATGTTTACAAATCTCTTGCTTATAAATAAAATCCTACATTAGCTGCGTTAAGGCAAACATCGAATAGCGCTAACGTGTAAATTTTTACTTGGGTCCCCCGCAAAAGGTTTTCTTAGGCCAACATTTACATTTGATGTCGTGTCGCCTACCTCCCGCCGACTGTTTGCGAGAAAAGCTGTTTAATCACAGAAAACAGGCGGAGGAAGTCGCTAAGTAATTTTCATATTGAAATTTCAGTTCAAATATCGTATATTACATAAATAAACAGGTCTATGGGCATGATTTGACGAGTATTATTTGGTAATGCTCAATTTATTTTCGAAATAAGTATGAAGTGTTTGCAGTAAAACATCTTAGGACAGTAAAGTGGCCGTGAATACCTGCACGTATTCAATTTTCCTGGCAATATTTCACTCTACTGGTATTTGACGCGCTTTACGTGGCTACACTAAAATCCATATACGGATATTTCTACTATAAAAGTGGTTTCTGTATTCATAATTTCTATATTAAGAAAATATTGAGAAATAGCTATGACCGTAAAATTAAAATATCTAGCTAGTATTTGTTTCACTACAATATCCGGCTTAGTGAAAATCAAATTTGGTTTGTCAGATGAGGATTTATGCAACGCTCTCAATTTCCTGCGACGACAGCGGAACATCCGGTATGCGAGTCCCCTCTTGCCGCCCCCAAAAGCTCTGCAATAGCGGCCCAGCGGAAAATGGAGCGCGAGCATTTGCATAGCGGCACTGGAACCGAGCAGACCGGCAAATTGTTGTCGCATCGATAACTCGATCAATATGTCGTATTTGCTCTCAGATATAGCACGTTTTCTTTTTCTTGACTGTGTTATTCTCAATTATCCCTTATTTTTTTTCGGTTACATTGAGAGTATCTAACTTCCGGCCATTTAGCAACGGGAATGAGTGGCTAAAATTAACATAAATTTATTTTATAAATAAAATATTTCTTCGAAAATAATTTGAACCTAAGGTATCTAATAATATGTAAAACAAAGTTGTGACTTGCCATATCATAACTTTCTTTACATTTTATTATTATAGATTTCCATTATATCGTATTTTTAATTAACCGTACTGATCTAGTGATATTTTTATTTATAAAATCACATTTAAAATGTTTTTAAAAAATTACAAGTTTTATACGTCACATTATACATGTATGAGGGCATCGTAGCAGAGTGGACTAGTCTCACTGTATACACTATGGTTGTTGGCTCGATTCCCTCTCGGGAAATGTGAATATGACTTAATAATAACTTGAACTATAATCATATTTCAGTCACCAGCTATTGTAAAATAAGAGCAACGTTGGATTACGTTACAACAACATAACTAATCTATAATATACTTTGGGCGTCTAAAATAAACTTATCTAAAAAAATTCCAACCTTATGATATTTTACTCCGGTACTACTTACAGCTTATAAATTAAAAGTGACTATTAATGTAATGTCACCCAAAGTACATAAGTTCAACATCCAATAATTACCGGAAATAAAATATACTTCTACTAATGGGAAGCTTAAGTAGTTTAAGTAGAAGTAGAAATGTACTACTACTTAAATTTTCGATTTTTGTCCAGAATCATTTTAAAAGGGCGAGACAGCAAAGAAATAAATTTAAAAAAATACTAATAATTCGGGCATATCATATTTTCGTAAGCTAAACATGGATCAACAGTTCCTTGCTAAGAACACACGTGTTCAATGTGGTTCGTTACGAGGCTCTACTAGCATTTAGGGTTGGGACATTAATCATGACTTTTACTATGTAAATTTAAATACATTTCCACGAAAATTGTTTGGAAATAATAGGTATTTACATATAATTGTATAATTTAATAAACTTTGATATGTTCATTACTATTTGTTTTAATGCTCAATATAAATTAAAAGACTTACTAGATGTATTTGTACATTAACATTAAATAGAAACAACTCAAATGATTTTAATTTATTTGTAAATTGATTTATATGTTTAAATATGTTTCATTATATTATAGTGACAGCCCTGATATATTAAAAGTGGCTACAGATCGAAAGCACGGGGTTGATTTCGGTTCGTTTAAGTTTGACATCCATAACGCGACTGTTTGTGTAGCAGCTCCTCGGCATGTGGCACGATGACAGAATTTGCAATGAAAATTTCCTTAGTCAACGTGCATTGCAACTGTGAACCGACATCTGCCTTTGATTGGTTAATATTAACGAACACGACGATCAATCCTATTTATAATTACAAACGAGTTTTCCTTATATTTGACGGCAACGAGGCCAATTTTTCAAATCACTTTGACGATATGCTGTTTTATAAATTGAATGATAATTTCAGTGAACGTAAAATTTGTAAAATGTTTTTGAAGTAAAGTTAATAAAAAAGACTGTTTGTTATTATAAACACTGCAAGCCGAAACTCCTTAAATATTTAAAGCGTAAAATCTGTTATATCGCCGGCGTGAAGGTATGTTTGCATTGCGATCCTAAGCAAATAACAGGATTTAATGAGAACAGGATACCGACGCTCACCAGCTGCATTTTGGCAATATTTTTAGTATATTATAAAATTAAATCAAACATCATTAGCTAAGTATGAACACATACGAGAATTTTAAATATTATTATTGTTTTGTACGTGATAATACGTGAGTTTGTACAGGTAGTAATTAAGAGGTCAGTCAGTGAAGAAAGAACAGTAAAGTAACAGCATCTGGTGCGAGTACCGCAAGTTTAAGGATATGATTTTCTTCGATTGGTAAGTTACAAGGGCTGCTAATACAAATATAATATTTGAAATTAAAATATAATAAAATTATATTCAATTAAAATCTTACACAGTTGTTTAGATTACTGAAATATTTTAGGATACTTGGCTTATAACCTGTAAACTTAATATATTTGATTATATCAATTTGAGATTAAGATGTTAAATTATAAGTATGTACTAAACTTGTTCAAGAAAATATACTGTTTATAATAAGGTCTAGTTTGTTGCCGTCAAAAAAATGGCGGGTAGCTCCGGACACTTTATTCAATGATGGATCAACCGCTCTTTGGCCTTGCAAACATCACAGTAAACAAATATTCCATGAACACAGTCTTCACAGACACAGTCTTGTTATTTCTGACAAGGCAATCAGAGTTTCATCAAATATTTCTTCGTGAACAATCCATTCAGACTCTTTTTCTCTAAGAAAGATTTTGGATATTTTCCTTTACTTTTAAAACCTTTTTATCTCCGTCAGATTGCTATTTTTCGATTTGATCTTTTTTATTTTTTTTTCTTCTGTTGTTCCTTCACTTTTTTATATAGTGAAGATGTTATAATCTCGCTTTCTTACACTTTCGCGGCCGCGTCAATCGTAAAGTAAATTTGGTGGTACATTATATCGCACTCTTGCACTCGTCTCGCTGAAAACTGCATTTAATCGTACTAATTTTGCTTGTAAATGTTTCTATCATTTGATTTTTCTCTTATTTTGCTCTTTTACTGGTTCTCCTCATGATTTTTGGTATAATATCTTAGTATTTCTGCAACGATATTAATAACATAGTTACTTCACCTATGCTATTACTATTGTTGCAGAAATATTTAACAGGGTGAATATTTCATTTGGTGCATATTTGCAGTTCTGGAGAAAAATCAAATAAATGCGCGCAATCTTGTTCTTTACGTATTTTTTGCAAAGTTTTTAATGATAACAATTGAATTATATCAAAAGGACAGTAATTAATCTTGTATCCTTTGAGATTTTGAAGTTTGTTTTTTTTGAGAGAATGGTAATGAGATTCTACAAAAATGGTAATTAGATCTCAATAAATGGTAGTGAGTTAAAATAAAACGGTGATTTGGAATGAAACAAATGTTTGACAAATCAGACTTCTTTAATTGAATTCAACCTTTCATACGAACTGTATGTTTAATGATAAATTTTTAAAAAGAAATAAACAAACAAAATAACATAACATTTAGTGTCTGCGATCATTTATTGGCTAGCATGCCTGTATCAATATAAGTAAACAAAATTACTTTACAGTACTCGAGTACGTAATGATTTGGAGATGTTAAAATATTAATAAAATGAACTAAATCAACAGAATTATAAAGTATAAGTATTTTATAAGTATAAAATGCAACGAATAATTATAAACATGTCGCTATTACCAATATTATAGATAAAACAGTTTATTGCTTCAGAAAACAAAATCTTTTTCTTGACTTCTGGCTGTTCTCTCTCTCTTTTTCTCTTGCTCTTGAATTAGGACTTTGTAGTGGTTTTTTTAGTCTCAAAATTAGTTTCTTATAACTTTCGTTCTTTTCCTTCAAAGTATCTATTTTGCTTTTAAACGCCTTATTCTTTTGTACAATGATATACCTTAGTTTTCTGACCTTCTTCTTTAATTCTACCATAGCAGATTTTTCTTCATCTTGCGATATCCCTCCCTAAGGGGATCTTCATTGTCACTGCAACTTGGGGTATCGTCATTCATCATTTTAATACCACGTTTAACTAATAGTTTTTTTTGGTAAAATTTATTAAAATTGTCCCTCCATTTTTTTCCTTTACTTTCTTTTACCTGTTGGAGTCAAATCACTTACGGACAAAATATTTTTTTGTTAAAAATGAAATTACACTACGTAGTAATAATCATTAAATTTTTAAAAATCATTACACATCTAACTAAGCAGAATGGTATTTAATGGTAATTAGAAGAATGGTAATTAGATTCACAGGTTTTTTAAATAAATATTTGTTATTTTGGAAGGAGAAGGACTTCTAACGTAAACAGCATAAATACAAATTTGTATTGGACAAACCATGCAAATATTTATAAAAAAAACATAATATAATTGCCTATTAAAACGCGAATGGTATGTAGAAATATTCCGAACCAAACCACTTTTTGCACCAAAGAACTCTAAATTTGGTAGCTACAAACGGTTTTTTATGAAAGCGTCCTGAACGATAGTACAGCGCTGACTGTCGCCGAATGTTCTAACTTTAGTCTAGTTTACGATGGCACGTAAATACGAAAATATCGGACCTACAATATCTTCGAACGGTAATTATGAATTAGCGTAAGGACAATTTTCAAAGTCATATGAAACCAGTTATATTTGATCTTTTATAAAAGTTTTATGATATACAATATAGATTAACTAATCTATTAATAGAAAAAGTAATAAATACATTGTTCTTCCAGCAGAATTTTTACCAAAATGTACAAATTCATTCAAATCTGGGAAAAGGGACACGGATGGTAATTAGATTTTGGGATCGGTTTCTTAAATTTGGTTCATTTGTAATAAAAAATAAGATGTTTCAAGAGTTGCGCCTAATGCAATCCTAAGATTATTTCAAGAAAACAATCTCAAACAAATATTATTTCAATATTTAATGTATTCTTTATCATCCGACGCGTAATATGCACGAAACGAAATATTCACCCAACATATTTATGTTATTGTGGTACCAATTGAAGTACTCTCAATAAATTACCAAAATTACATTAAATTGTAGTTCGAAGAAGAG
Organism: Philaethria dido; assembly: GCA_033558755.1. Taxonomy (NCBI): domain Eukaryota; kingdom Metazoa; phylum Arthropoda; class Insecta; order Lepidoptera; family Nymphalidae; genus Philaethria; species Philaethria dido. The sequence goes on from JAKGSA010000136.1 coordinate 3,913,915, forward strand.
TGAGAACCGTGTCCGAGGGCACTCGACAGCATAGTGTCCATGCTAGCCGTCCGCTATCATGCAACATTCTTGAACACAGCACTCCAAATGTATAAGAATGTTATAAATACTATTACAATCTTGAAACATATAAAATTTTCTAAACCCTGCATAGGAGATAAATATAAAAATTAACTTATTGTACTTAATAGCCACCGATGGAATTTACAGGAGCGATGAATTTTTTTATTCTATTTTTTTATATACTCTAGAAAAGGCATCTTTACAATAACTCTTTGTCTAAGCAATGCCTTTAGTTTTTTTAGAAATTGAGGTGACCAGGGGTACCCGCCGTTCCTCTATATATTATAAACATATAGTACGTTTTGGCAAAAGAAGTAATGTAAATACTAAAAAAATAACTAACAAAGTTTTGTAACTACTCTTATAATATGTCAAGACGGCAAGCTTTCATTAAAATGAGCGTAGACTTTGAATTTCAATGCACGTAAGATTCTATAACTTTATATTAATTTACTTGTAAACTTTAGTATTGCTTTTGATTTATTAGTATTCATTACGACGATACGTTTTCCGTGGCTAGTAGAGGTTGCGGTCATTCGATAGGGGACTTACTTACCATATAGATAGATTTTTCCGTGGCAACAGTATTGCATAAATATACATGATTTAGTATCTCTGCAAAAACTACTCGAGCAACCCTTTTTCGTTGATGCCATAAATTTGATAGCTTCAGTAGTTCTGTATATCAATCTTATAAAATCAAAGTCGTCCCCAATCACACAACATACTGTATAAATTAAATAAGTTATAAAAAGATATGCAAGTGTACTCTACTAGTACACTCATAACTAATGTCTTAAATTATAATATTGTATTATATTTGGTGAAAAGTCTAATATAACTAAAGGTTAACGGATTGGCAATAAACGCGGCAATTGGCAATTTTAATTAGCTGCAAGTATCGTTGAGAATGTTCATTTTTGTGGAATCGCGAGACAAACCGCGAGAAGCGGCGCGAACCCAATTAAAAGCAACGGAGTCTACTATGTATTGAAAAGTCGGGGAAGTGCACTTCGTTCGTAGCACACTGGCGGCATATATTCTTAGGGTTAGCAAAATCTACTTTTATAAGCGAAAATATTTTTTTATGATAAAAATTGTTTATATTAAGAAAATGTATCTTGTTCATATATAATTAATAAACAATTTCAAATTATTTTTATATTATTTCAAAATAAGATGCAGCCCGTGTTGCAAAACAGTTTGTATTAGGAAGAATATTAAATATATTTGTATATATTTCAAATATTTTTATAATTTTTATTATATGTAATTTAGATAATTATATTCTAAAAAATACAAATTATGCCATGCCATGATTTAGTAAAATGTCACCCCTAGTCCTACTCGCAGCGCACAGCATTCATTTTTAATTCGATCCAGTCAAAGTTTGGCACAAAGCGCGTGCGCCTGCGACGTGCTGGGAATAGTCACATTCGTTCTTTATTTAGCTCGCTTCTTGCTGTGCATAAATGTTACGTGGTGCAAATTAGAGTAACGATCTGTAGTATTATAAATTAGCTTTATCTATAACTGTGATGTTGCGACGCTATATTTATCTTATATTAAAGTAACATGCATTTTCAGAAATAGGATAATTTTTGCTTCGCATGTGATCGCATGTTGATTTCACTTATTTCTTACCGTCATTATAGATATCATCATTGCTTAGAAATATATTTTACTAAATGTCATATTTTTTATACAATAGATCATCAAGTAACTCTTGGGACTAATATTTAATTTTTATTTAATTCATTACGTAAAGATTTGAAAATACGCGTAGATTTTTCTTCGACAATATAATTCCCTTGTGTGTAGGTTTCCAATCGGTTGGCAGGTCAGTCGGGAGTCAATGAAAAGCGGTAAAGTGGTGCCGCCGCGCTGATTAAAGCCTGAAGCAATCGCCCCGGAAAGTATTTATAGGTACACCTGTTCGTTAGCGGCGCGAGTCCCGGCCAACTCCTTGATTAGGCGCCGACGGGCGTTGCTTCTTCTCTACAACAAATAAAAGTATTTTTCTCTTTACGGCCAACTGAAGAAATCATGGTGGATTGAAAGGAAGTGCAAACTTTCCTGATAAACTTTAAATGTTTATTTTCGTACCAAGCAAACTTTCTTAATTGTGGCTAGTTACGTGATCGATACCTTTTATTTGTGTAACATGGAAAAACTATTTGTTGTGTTATTTAAATATTTTCTATATATTGAAAATGTCGCCTACAATAAACATCATCTATAAGAAAGTTCCAAGTTGATACGGAATTTATCGGTGACGTTTTGCGATGTGACACAGAATTCCATAAGTAGTTGATTTTGCATGTGAATGGGTTGGTATTCGCACCACGCGTTGTGCGTGCGCGCCGCACACCCACGGCCGATTTTAACTCCGGTCACGGAACTCACTAATAACATCACGTTTGATGCGCCTCTATTATTATATTTTCATCTCGAGAAGGTCCCATGACTGGGAGTTGGGGTGTGCAGGCAATAGGCGAATGACTATATTTCTGATCTGATACTGTTTAAATATAGTATGAGTTTATTTAAAAAAGAAACTGTGTGAAATTTACGTGGGTAAATATTGTGTAGTGTATACCGTATTAAATGTATAGGATTAAAATAAGCCACTATTGAAATGATTAATTTTAATATTGATGTACAATGATTTTATATTACACTATTATTCTCTGCAGTGCGAACTAACTAACCCGGTTCCAGTACGATGAAGAAAGTACTTTAATAAGTAGGCAGCTCACGTTTCATGAAGAAGACGCTTACCTGAAACTTTTCTCAGTCCTTAGCACATTAACCAACCAATTTTGAATTCAACTTTATGAAGCCTACAATGTACCGAGGTTTTTTCAGTAAAATTACGAAGTTGAATATGTACAATATTAAGATATATTTCATGTATGTTGCAATAATTAAGCTACACAAGGGTTGTACACTTTGCTACGAATAGGACCTTCTTGATAGAGCAACCAGCACGTCTTTATAGCAACGCAGACTTTGAATTCTATATTAGTTTGCTTTTATTATGATATTTGCTCTTTGGAAATCATCCAGCACATGTGACATGAATTGATTATTGTAGGGTTGATTCAAACCCGGTTGAATGTTTACATTTAAAAAAAAGCTGTATGAAAATTTTAATATAGCTTTATGAATCAGTGCCGCTTCGAAACTATATCGTATTTTAATACTAGTTACTTTTTACTCGTGTACATATAGACAAATAAGTTGAGTCATTTTAATCAATGAGAATAATTTGCTAAATAACATAATCTAACGTGTCTATCCAGGTTTGCTCGTATCCACAATTATTTTTCACTATTTATCACACCCAGTACTACCAGTTGATGTTATTATATATTCACATAAAATATGAGATAAGGAAAATTCTGTAACGCGGACCAATTTATGCTGACGCCATTTCTTTGTTTTTTAGTGTAGTTTCTTGATCTCTGGTAGGCTTTGTCTTTATCCTCTTATTCTGTTTCCTAAGTTGCACATCACATATTACAGGTTGTGATTTTATAGGTCTACAAAAATAGCTCATCAGTTTACAAAAACAGATATATAGATAAAAAAATTAAAAAGTTAATGATTTCTGATTCTGTCTTTAATTTCTTATTCATTATCTGAAAATATTTTTCATAGACATAATGGAATGTACAGACACACTTTTTAAATTGTTTTTTTACGTTATAAATTCATTTTAAGGATTATTTGGCGCTAGCATATTAATTTAGTTATATCTTAAGAAGTACTAAAAAAATATAAATATTTCCCAATCTATTTCTTTGGGTATTTATAGAGTTATTTTATAAGTACAATATGTAGCTATACATAGACATTGGACATTAAAAAGTAACATTTTCTTTTAACAATTCTACTTAATAAAACCGAAGGAAAACGATTATTAAGGAAGGATTTGGAAAAATCATTGGTCCATTATTAATATATTAGAAAGGGACCCGCATAAATCTATACATGTAAAAATAAATATGAGGTATATTATTAAATAATGTGGCTTCGAATAAGTTCTGCTATATTACATTGCGTTGATGTATAATGTAAAATATCCATGAGCCAAGAGCGGCCCTCCGCTCGAGCCGAGGAGGCGCAGACAGCGAGTTCGTTACGTGCGCTCCGCTGACTTCGCGAGTGACACCGGCGAATCTCTCGACGACCAAATCTCACCCGCAAAATGTATTAAATAAAAAAAACACCTTTTTCAACTTTCTCAACAAGTTGAAGGAGGCAAAATATCATTATGACTTTTGTAGTTCTAAATAACAAACATCGCTGCTGCCAATTGAAATATAACAACATCACTTATTGTTGTAGCACTTTGCATTTTAAAAATTGTCATATTGTGAAAATGTCTTACTAGGTCATAAAATATTGAATAAATGATATTTATATACGCCTCTACAGTAATAAATTATTTAAGTATGAAGTATAATAGTGATCGTATATTAATTACAAAAAAAAATGCATATTTCGTTAGATTTAATGAAATACAGAGTTTCTGTGAACTATAAATCATATAGTGACAAATCACTCCATTATGACGTAAGATCTTTATAATTTTATTAATGTAAGCATTTCCCGTGTTAATTAGGGGTGTGGGGTGTAGTCTATTTAAAATTTAATTTTGCCGCAAATCAGTCAAATATATCAGCAACTCCTATTACAATTTTATAAATTTATTTAATATTCTAAACGGAACTAAATCACTTTCAGGTTACGTGACGTTGCTTCCAAATACCGTTACAATTAAAATTATAGCGAGTATTGGCAATATTATAATAATTTGTATATCATATTTTAATGATAGTAAGCATAAATATAATCAAAACGTACTTTATCATACGCTTATACTTTACAGTATATAAAATACATAAGTTATTGTTCATAATTTTAATGATATGACTTATTACATTCTTCTTTATATTAAATATTGCATGCTTGGACTAGTATTGATTTTAATGTTACTCCTTATTTTAGCACAACCATAAGTAATTACGGAACTCTGATATTTGTATTTTAGTGGTACACAAATTAAATTCAAGAAAATATCTTACGAAATATGAACAACAAAACATGCTTTTATGAAAATTATTTCATTAAAAATGTACATAAAGTTTAATTGTGTAAGAGAATAAAATTACAATAACAGAATAAATAGAGGGCGAATGTTGTAATTATTTTTATTCAGAGTTTCAGTAGTTCGTTCTATTCAGGTATCCTGCTTAAATTGACAGTATATTACGTACAAAAAAAACAATGTTATCTACGGAATATTTTTTTCTTCTGCAAAGCATTTGGTCTGACAAAGAACGATTACGTATGCAAGTGTTTGTCGGTGAAATTGGCACGAGTTCAATGCTAGTTGCCTGCTGTTATCTTGTGGTGTCAGTGGTCGATGGCTGATAGAATCAACGCTGATATTTAGCGTTCCGCTACGTCACGTCAGCTAATTCTCATTTTCAACAAAAACGCCCGGAAATTGGATATAAGGATCTGCGCGTTGGGATCCGGCTACGTGACGTTTGTCGAACACGTCACTTCACTATGTGGTAATTTCCGCTCTGTGCTCGCGGAAAATTACTTTAGCCGCATTAAATTTCCGATCGCATAAAATAATAAAAAATAAAAAGGAGATATCTGATTTTCCTTCAATTTGATTTATATTTTGTGAAATCTTTTATGTTTCAAATTTGACAAATGTATAATTTAATTATAAACGTTATTTATTGTATTAAAAAGCTATTACTCACATTACAACATTATTTTAAATATATCGAATAATGAACGCATCTGCCGACAAACTACGACCCTTCACTGGCGAAGTGCTGTCGAAGGGCGAACTGCGAGCGTTACAAGTACGCACTCTAATGAGATTTTCTATCGTACTAGGTATAACTGTGTGATTTGTTTTCTTTAGTGTTTCTGTAATGAAACATTTATTTAGTATTTATCACATATATTTTTCATTTCATTGAATTCTTTCTAAGTTAAAAGTGTCAGTAAATATAAATAGGTTAAACCAAGTAATATTAAACAAAAAAAAGAATAACAATGTTGGCGAAAGTAGATAAAATGAAATAGATGAATTCTTATTACCAACATATTTAAATGAGTGCTTACTTGTCGATACGATGCATGATCGGTATGTTATTACGTATGTTGCATTGCGCACAGCACGTCGATAAACACGTCGTCGGTGACGTGACACGAGGAAATAGATTTTCTTGTATGTTATTTGGTGATCGCACTGCGCTTTTGCATATAAATTAATTTTCGATGTTTCTGAATTTGTCAGAATTTAGATATGGCTTCATTCCATTACACTCATTTCCTAGATTATTTACTTTTGTTTGATTGGGTGGCAAAGTTAAACGCCGTTATATCTCGTCTAATATTTACTAAATTCCTATTTTGTATACGGTTGATTTAGAAAATTGAACTTTTTAAGTAATGTGAATTTTGCTTAGGTGTTGGATTTAAACGTCAGTCAGCGGGTAATTTTATCAGCTTGATGCGTCAATATCTCTATCTTTATCTCTACCGTTAAGCCTTTATCCATGAAATTTTAGCTTATGTAAAAAAATAATAGACAAATAGAATTTCAAGCCTGTGTGTGTGAATGTGTATATAAGTTTATTTTAACGGTTTAATGGTTTGTGTAATATTATATTAGGCTGGATGGCCGCAAGCTGAACTTGATTAGACATGTGACCGGGTGTGTGCGATTTTAAAGTATTTTATATGAAAAAATTCTTAAGTATAAAAACCATGTAAAATATTTCAGTTTAAAGAACCATATTAATGTTTTATGCTGTGGTGCCTAAGGACATAATTTTAAATGTATGGGGGAAATTTAAAAAATAAGAAGATGATATAAATATTTTGATAGAAAATCTTGATTGAGACAGATATGTCGCAGTTTTAGTATTAAAAATGATAAGTTTAGACAATATAACTTGTTTGTCTCTATGAATAAAACGGTTCATGCTGTAGGTATTTGACCTACAGCACCTATACCGAACTGCAATAATTCAATCGTATGAAATTATTACACTGCACATAATAAAATAATTAGGTGAACGCTTGGAAATTGTATTTGCTTGTAAATCATGAACTATTGATAAAAAAATCTTCATGAAGGCAAAAAAACTACTACGTAAACTAATAAGTTAACAGATCTCTATTTTAAGTAGAGTATTTGATGAGAGACGTAAATGTAAATATGGCAGTCAAATTAAATATTAATAATATGTGTGGTTGTCGACTTCGATAAAAGAATTTATATATGATTGAATGCCAAGTAGAAAATCCTGATATTTTTTATAAGTAAAAAAAAAATTGAAACTCAGAGTTTGATTTGGCTAAAAAAAGGTTAAAGTACAACGAGTCTAAGTAACTGGACCACTTGATATGCAACTCATAGAGACCAGCTAATTTATAAAAAATAAGAAACGATTCAATTAAAGGTGGTTCAGAGTGATGGGGTTGATATAAAGTAAAAATCAAAGGACTAGATTCAGTATGGAAATCTAAGGGATCAGCTACGCTGTAATGTCTCTACACTATAAAATAAATAGAAAAAAATGTGTCTGTACATTGAATTTATTTCCGAAGAGATAATTTAGAGACATGAAAACGTTTGTGCTTGTTTTTAGATGGTCTACTGGGCGGTTGTCTTTTGTACATATAATTAGTTTCAGTATTCCTATTTCCCTTATTACAAATAGTGTAAATACAGAAATATATCATTTTTTCTCTTTTTTTTTGTCCTTTTTTGTTTGTTTGAGTGTACAATAATGTTTTTTATTAATATACGCAACAACGTTCGTGTTTAAAGAAGTTCTGTCGTCTTTTGGAAGGCTAGCGTGGGTACACAGATATATTTTAAAGTGGCGCCCTTTAAGTAAACTGACGAACACGATAAGGAGCACGCTTGTGAGCTGCTTTTCCTTTATGTTGTTGATATAGATTGGGCAGTACTTTCGAGCAAATAACTCTTTTGCTCTTTTCTCTGCTGTTATTGAAGACAAGCCCGCTTGCCACATGTTTATCATTGTTATTTTTGTTAGCAACATTTTAATATGAGCAGGAGTAGAATTGCCGCAGTATATAAGCCACTTCTTTCTTCAAAATATGATCTGTCTAGAATAGATTGCTGCGCATATCATGAACACCAAAATAGATCAACAAATCAATTCTTACTCAGCATCAAATTAAAACCGTAGTCTCTTCCGTCTGTTTCTTATAAATATTTTCGCTTGAAAACCTGTTTTTTGTTGATAAAGAAGACGGCAGAGGACTCAGAGGTCTTAGAGCTTACCACAGCGGGTGATCTCCAGCACTGAAAAACACTATGATGAAAAAACACTACAATAAAGTAAAGTAGTATTTTAATATGACAAAATAAATATATAATATACAAACCTCTATTTTATGTAAATTCAGTTAGACCAAAACGGTGAGAGCGACGAATCAGGTTATTGAAGTTTGTGTATTAATATTACTGAAACAGAACAGGTTTCCCAGATTACCATAATTTGCTTCAATGCATTTGGATAATGAGAACGTGTTTCGCCCTCCCTTCTATATGTTTATACCTACAACTAAAACTGATATTTATCAATGAACCTACAGAATTTATTCACATGTAAAATACACATGTTTAATGTTTTTCGACAATTTTGATAATGTAATATTAATAACAAAAATTCTTAATTTTTATAGATTTTTTGAGCATTACTTTTTTTGCATAGCAAGGAAGCCAGGGAGAACTAGGGTTAAGACAGTCTGTTCTTCGTTTTGTATTCAAGTTGGAGTCATTGCGTGTTGATTGGCGGAACTTAACACCGCATTTTGTTTTGGCAGAGCAAGGAAATGAAAATAATTTAATCTCCCAAGATTGCTCCAACTTACAACTATCGAATTTTCAGGCAGATACTGTTCCACCCTTCTTTGAATAAAATTATTAGAATTTGCTGTTGCAATATTGCTTTTAATATTTACGTGATAATCTTGCAATAAGCTATCTAGTTTAACCAAATAGTTTTGATTTACTCTAGGCTGGGTTCCTAGCGTTATAAAACAAAAAAATGAAACAATATGTATATGCAAGCTGCGCAGTTAGAATTATTTTTATTAAAAAATATAATTATGGAAAAGAAAAAATATTCTTAAATATTTTAAAATTAACAAATACATAAACATAATAAAATTAAGAAATATAAATTGTACCCAAACTTTTGTACACGTACGTATTTCTATGTATTTTAAGTAAAAAATGAACTGACGTACTTTTTAAATTTGTTTTTATAAGACGATTTTCAATATATTATCTTAATAAGTTCAATAAATTGTAGCCGAAAGCGAAGAGGTACCACAGCAGGAAGGGGTTATTGTGATGTTACGGCATATCATATTGCGGAGGAGATTTACGAGTCGGATATCATGGCCATGGCTGTTCCCTTCAAACTCTCGACCCGGCTTGTAATTACTATTATTAATATCGGAGTTCACATGTTACTCTATATATTGTAGAATAGAGTAAAATATTCTATAAATGAATATTATAAAGAAAATTACGTATCTACATTAAAGATGGATTATATATCTATTGACTTGAATACTATTTCATAAATTTTATTGAAATATATGTTCTTACATTAGAGTTTTCATCTCATCTTTCATCTTCAGTAAAATATCTTCTGCTAATTTATAATGATACAAGAAATAAAACCGATAGATGGTTACAAAGATCTCTACTTATTTAAAAAGCGGTTTATGAATTTGTAATGAATAAATTGTCGATTTCCAATGTAAAACTTCGATGGTAATATTATGAACGTAATACGACAGTCTATTTCGTTGTTTCTATTATTATGAATGCGATGACACTAGGTGAACTTCAAGCAAATATAGACTTTTCGCAATGTCAACAACCTTGATCAAAATAACTTTTTAATTAACATATTTTATATTATATATCCTAGTCTGTATTATAAAAAAAAAGTTGTCAATCAATCTAGAACCAAGTAGCGAAATCTATAAATTCTATTTTGTTATCGTGGTTTTAGTCATGTGAGTCCACGTGGCGTTGGATATGTCCAGCAAGAAGGAGACCTCCGACGATTTCAACGACGAGCGGTTTTGCACCTCCTGCATCCAGCGGCTCCCGGCCATCTTGACCAAATCATTGGTTCATTTGGTAGGGGACATGTTCACAGAGCGTTGTCCGGTTCGTGTACGTCACTCGAGAACCATTCTCCAACGGCCATCGGTTTTCCTCGCTATGTATCTCGCCCACTGCCACGTCAGATGAACAATTCTTCAAGTAATGTCGGTAACTACAATTTTTCTATGGGCTTCTTCGTTTCTTATTCGATCATGTAGGGAAACGCCAAGCATTGCTCACTTCATTATTTTCTGGGTGACTTCGAGCCTTCTTATGAGACATATCCACATCTTGCTCCTGATAATGATTGTTGTTACTGATAATACACACACTGATAGAAAACTTTTATTTTGTGGCACTGAGGCAATTTGAACGCGAAGATTTGACGCGCAATTTTTTGTAGCTTCCCAAACGCTTCCCAAACTGAACTTGGCCCAAGCTGCCCAAACAAAAATGAGATTCGACGACAGATTTTTTTATTCTGAGGCCACTCGGCGTAAAGATACAACCATGCCTCTGTGATCGCGACTGGTTGTGGGTTCGATTACCACTCCAGGGAATGAAAATATTAAATTTTTATAATAATTAATATTAGTGATTTCGTGGCGTACAGTTGCGCCACTTAAAACGCAATGCCTCAATTCGGGGAAACGTGAGGGAACGGAAATTTTAAGAGAATGGAGTTTCTTAACAATAGGTTGTCACGTTACCTCTGCTTACTCTGCTACTTACGGAATACAGAAAAAAACTGTTTCTCAAAATTGAACCTACCTAGCTGGATTGGGTGTCCATATATAATTGAATGATTAACAACTTTAACAGTAGTGTTCCCAAAACTAACAGATACAACATGATGTTTGACATTATTTTCATATTGTCCATGTTCATCTTAAGATCTGTTCTTTGAGTCTTCGAGCATTGGGTTCAGGTTTTCTAAACTCTGCTAATAGAACTACAACATCGGCAAAGCGAAGAGGAGTAAAATAGTCGTAGTCATTTATGTTCCTCTCTTCTTTTCCATTCCAGAAGCTTGAAAATATTCTCCAATGCTGAAGTGAACAATTTCGGGGAAATGATTTCTCCCTGTCTCACATCTCGTTATTGGATTAGAGTTCTAGTTTTGTATTCTGACCAACAGAAGAGACTTGCAGACTTGCTTGCATGGTGCTAATCCTGATGCTATAGTTCAACCATAATTATTAATGTTATATTCGCGCAGCTCTTCTATTTAGCTAGTAATTTGGCTCGCCTTTCTATTTTTTTTCTTAGATAATACAATTTCAGTCAAATAGCAATATATTAAGTTATCCAAGTTAATTTAATTGTCGCACCAAGTCGACTTCACTTGCAAACAAGTTTAGCTAAACTTCATTTATTGAGAATCGATTTACGTATTAGATTTATATATGAAAATATTAAATGATTATATAAAAATATTTTTTACGCTGTATCGCTCTTAGCAGAGTGGGTAGGCAGAGGGAATAAAGGAACCTAGTGTTAAGACACTTTGTTCTCTTTTTCTATGATCAGAATGGCGGAACTCAACGTCGCGCTTTACCTTTTTACCAGAACAAGGAAATGAAAATACTAAATATTACTTTTATATATAAGTATAAAAAGATTGAAAGAAAACAAGATTGTATGCCTATATTATAAAATATATTGAAGAAATCGATTAATATGATAAGAAATGAATTTACTCTGTGTAAATTCTCATTCAATCAATATTTTTTGTATTTAAAGGTGTTTTCTTAATTTTAGTTAGACATGGAGAAAGGATTTAATACGAGACTATATCATCTACACTAAAAATATGGAGAGATAATGAAGATAAAAAAGATCAGACAAGGATTTTTTATTTGAACTATAAGTTTTATTTAAATTAATACGTCTGGCACGTGATTATTTAAACTATAAATATATGACGAAATTATTTTTTTTAAACTGCAGTATAAAATATTTAAAGAAAGGTTGTTGCATTATAGTTGCATTTTTATAGTAGAAATAATTTTCCTCTAATGTTTCAACTTGTTCTAGCAGAATAAGAATTAGGATCAAAATTTGAAACTGTGTTATTTCCTAGGCAACATGCTACGATATTTGGTTGGCAACTTCCTCGAATGTATAATTCTAACTAAAACCCGATCAGAATTCTATGTAAACAAGTTTGCGGATTTCTAAAGCAGATTCTCGTAATAAACATAAAATCCATAACGAGTTGCATAACTTTATCAATAACATTTGAAACTTCCGACTTTAAAACAGGCAGTACTGTATTAAAAAGAAATTTATTAAAACTTTTTTATTTTCTAGCCTCTAACGCCAAATATTGGTAATCGGTGCAAAGATCACAATATAATACAATATCGAGCGAAAGATACTACTAGAATAAAATATTTTCACTACAAGTGCCGAAAATTAAATATTTTCTATTTTAATTTAACAATTTACTTAACCGAATTCATTAAAAGGAGCAGGTTTTTAATTCGATTTTTTTATATGTGTAACTTTTTACCAGGTGAACTGTGACTGTGACAATTGTGAAGATATCTTTTTTATACAGGGCTTCTGATGTGATCTCATTGAAATTTAGTTAAGAATGGACAAGTAGTTTGTGAGGCAATCGTAATTATTATACTTTATGGAGCATTTTATTTAAAGTCGTTTTTCTATTTTTGTGAAACTTTTAATTATTGTTAATTATTGTTATATAATATGTATTCCAAATTTACATTCTTCTTTTTATGTACAACTTAAAACTAATAATTACTATATATGGTATTGTGTTTATTCAAAGAAGTAAGTAACACTTTAAACATGCAATATATTATCATATAGTTATAATCAACAGTATTTGTAATAATTTTATGAGTAAATTAGGTAAACTATGTGTATATGTTATATATAATATTCAATATTAAATTGTATTAGGCAAATATTATTCATAATCCAAATATATCACTGCATTTTTCTAAAATATATAAGCAAACAAAATATAAATGGAGATGCAGAGCAATGCCGACCTCCGAATAAAAGTTTAATTGCAAAAGTTATAGCATGCAGACGACTAGGCGACTGCTATCAGCCTGATCTTCCTAACTCTAAACACGCTTCGAGTTGACATCTGATTTGATTTGATTTATTATAATGTTGGCATTTGAAAATTGTTTTATCAACTAAAAATCTATTAATGCTATATAAATGAAGCATAATCAACAAAAAACTTTAGGAATCGGAATGTGTTATATAAAAAAATAATTAGACTTGTTTTTAATTCAAATACATTATATTTATTCCTTCTATGAACAATGTAAAATTTAAATAATAAGCTATTAATATTTTTTAATAACCTTCTAGTTGCTTCGTCTTTGTTCTTTAAATCACAAATCTAAAATATGTTTATTTTATTTTATTTTTGCAGGGACCATAGCGTTTGGCGCTCCGTTGTCTCTGACTACCCCGCTAGGGATAAAGCGTAAAGTTAGGTTAGGTTATATTTAAACACCTTTGAAATTTGTGTCTAATAGTCCTTTTAATTTTCTTGTGTTGTAAAACTTTAAACTTTTTTGCATAAAAATTAATTAAATAACATGTTATCCAACATTGAATAAAGTGAGATCAGTTAGGAAAATGAGCAGATTTATACCGTAAGCGTTCGGTCTCGAACGAGGTGACCGGCTTTATCTTGTTTACGGTAACATCGGCGTCGCGACGTCTCGTGCTACAATAAGGTGACCGTCACAGACATATTTTTCAATTTTCGTAGTTTTTTGTACAACAATACTTATAAGTTACTGTGAAACTTAAAATTTATACAAAATGTTATATTTTATATTCATGTATCCTCTGCGTTTATTAATATACTTAATTATTGTATTAATTTTATGTTACGTAATACAAATTAAACCTTTCTTTTTAATTGTAAGTAAAAACTATTTTTTATTTAAATGAATCAAACAAGTCTTAAAGACATCTTCTATCTTATTCTATCTTATATTCTTATAAATTATCTATCTTCTATTCTTAATCATCTTCTACATCGTTTTAATATCTAATTCTGCATTTGAAAATGTAGAAAAAGAATTGCAAACCTCGTTTTTTAAGCTTTTTTAAATTTGATTTGGAGATTGTATTATCACTCGAATGAAAGTATAAAATAATTATAGTATTCTGATAAGCAAAAAATATATTAAATCGTGCAATTAAAATAATTCGATCTATGCGTGGAGATAAAAAAGTATTACTATTATTATAGTATTATTATAGTAGTCAAGGGTCGATATGATTGTATATAAGATGTATACATAGGAACGAGTTTTTTGCTGACAAAGTTATAGGAACAGGACGAGGAGGACATGAAGGTAGCTTCTTAATTGGATATTCGTAAGCGTGTTCAAATCTTCTTATGATCTATAAGAAAAAAGATATTTCAACGTAATGTAATCTTAAAACAACATTTTTTTTAAATCATTACTAATAGTGTGTAAAGGGACGTTTCTATTTTTTAATATGTAGTTGTAAACTCAATGCTTATTTTTACACATTATAAAATCTTAAGACGGTATTTGGCCAAATTGCATTAATTTATAATACAAAACTAAATAAAATTAGCATCTATAGCGTGATAATTTATTTTAAAATGTGTATATAAACAGCCTTTGTTTAATAGTAATGTTGTTAGCGGTCACATTACGATAATATTTATTTGCAACATGAAGCTTATCTAGTCTTCTCAAACGGCAGAAAATTGGTGGTTGCAAGGTAGTTAACCCTTGCGGGGGAGAGGACTGGGAGGACCGCGGCCACCGTAAGCCCCGCAATAGATAAAACAGTGATAGAACATGCACCGCACCATTTCCATGAATAATTCATTAGTTTCAGTTGCCACTTTTGTTAGTATCGGTGGCTTTTCAGCGCTTCACGCCGCCGAAAATATGCGTCGGTCCCCATTATTATCGGATCATGCGTATTCTTTCCGCCATCACGTTGATTTTATACTTTAGTGAATTTATTTGTACTCAAAACTTATTGTGTACTAAATATTAAGTTATTCCTGGGTTTTTTGAACTTTTCACATGTTATTACATTTGTGTTTATGTTTTTTTTTTTTCACTTCACGCTGTATCCCACATATAGCAGGGTAGGCAAAGGGAACCAGAGAACCTAGTGTTAAGACACTCTATTCTCTTTCAACAATTCCGTTAACGCCTGTCGTGGCGCGGAGGCACAAGCGTGCAACTGTAAGCGCGACAGGTTGTGGGTTCGACTCCCACTCCAGGAAATGTAAAATTTAGTATTTTCATTTCTTGGGTTTGGTAACAAGCCAAAGCGCGGCGTTGAGTTCTGCCACTCAACACGCAATGCGTCAGTTCGGCGGAAAGTGGGGAACGGAATTGTTGTTTATATTAAAATTATAAACTTATTTACCATGTTAAACAAAAGTTTGTAATCAGCATTTTTATATTATTTAAATTTTAGTTTGCAAATTTATTTTTACTACAAATTATAATTTCTTAAAATTAAGAAAAGTACTCAATGATATTATTTTTTAATATGTTACAAAATGGTGTGAGTTACACGATTTTTCATAAAATCATCGGATTTTAGGTTCTACAAATTTCTGTGTCATATGAACTTAACGATTCTAAGTAAAATGGTTGTAAAAACATATAATTTAAAAATATTTTATTGATATATATGCAGCATAGTGTATTTCTGCCGTTAATACAAGACATAATAGCGTGAGGAAGCCAACACTTTGGACGCGAGATCTGTTACCGCCTTCAGAGCTCCCCAACGGATTCGCTCATAATTTACGATCATCCCAAAAAATCCCGGGATTATTTTTATTCGATAACAATAAAGGTGCCGCAGAGGGTTACCTTTATTATCACTCAGTAAGGGACGATTTTTTTATAGCTTAACACATGTTATGATGGGCATAAATGTTCGTTCGTGGTAGATACTCATATATGTCATATTTTAACATTGTAAATTATATGAATATGTCATATATGTTCGATGCAGTAACTTACACCTCATACTCGTATAAATTTACCAAAAATAAACCAAACAAACCAAAAATAAACCTACAATACAAATAAGTAAACCGAGGCGAAAGAGGTATGCAGGCAACGTAGCGTTTCGCGCTTCGTTCTCTCTGACTACCCTGGTAGGGATAAAGCGTGAAGTTAGGTAGGTAGGTATACAAATAAGTAAAAAAGTATAAGAAATACCGCAAGGTCATTGTTCTTATTAAAGATATTGTTGTTCTTGATATAACATAAATATGAAAATTTATTGCACAAACTTTCTTCACATATAGTAAGCAGTAACACAAACACTAGATTATTAAAAAATATAAAACCATAATTTGATCAGTAAATAAATATACATATAAGATAAATTGATCTTCATTCTTGATAAATAAAAACATTTATAGTATATGGTATGGTAGCACCGACTGGAATATTTAGCAAAATCTTTCCATTTCTTTCCGAAACATTATAATTTTTTAATGAATCAAATATTCAGAAACATTTTCTAAGATCTTTAATAGACGCATGATGATGCACGCACGATGAGATTATAACATCTTCGCACATTTTAAAATAATGTTTACACTAAGGATAATTCCGATCAGACAAATAATATTTGATTTACAAGTAGATGACGTCATGCTCTTACGTGGAAAACCCTTTTCAGTGTTTTCGTGACATTCATAGAAAATAGTTAAAAGTTCATAAAAATAGATCAAATGGCGATTATATCACGCTATAATGAACATTTTTTTCCATAAAGACTGGCAAATACTGGTATTGTTGACTAGGGATATTTTTTTAAATTAAGGATTTATTACGAGTTACTGGTAGGGGAACGGCGGGTACTCTCGTACGGCGGATAGCCCCGGATACCTCATTTTCTAAAAAAACTAAAGGCATTGCTTAGACAAAGAGTTACTGTAAAGATGCCTTTTCTAGAGTAGAAACAAATATAGTTTGATCGCGGTACGGACGCTGAGTAAATTAGTCGTCAGAGAACGTTTTATTTTCGCCTAAAAAAAATCGTCGCACCTGTCAAATTTCATGTGGCTATTAAGTACAATAAGTAAATTTTTATACTTGTTAGCTATGCAGGGTTTTAGTAAAGTTTATATATTTAAAGATTGTGATAGTATTTATAACAATTCTTTTACATTTAAAGTGCCGTGTTCAGAAATGTTGCATGATAGCGGGCGGGTAGCTCCGGATACTATGATGTCGGGTACCCCCAGACTCGGTTCTTACTCTTCTTCGAACTGCAATTTGATGTAATTCTGCTTATTTATTGAGAGTACTTCAATTGGTACCACAATTTATTAAATATGTTAAATATTTAGTATAGTTGCAGCTATAATTATAACATTAATCGTTGCAGAAATACTAAAATATTATATTAAAAATTATGAGCAGAACCAGTGAAAGAGCAAAATAAGAGAAAAATTAAATGACAGAAACATTTACAAGCAAAATTCTACGATTAAATGCAATTTTTCAGCAAGACGAGTGGAAGAGAGATATAACGTACCACCAAGTTTACTTAACGATTAACGCGGTCGCGATAATTCAAGAATGTGAGATTATAACAACTTCACCATATAAAAAGTGAAGGAAAAACAGTAGAAAAAAAGCAATAAAAGAATCAAATAGAAATACAACAACATGACGGAGCTAAATAGATTTTAAAACCATGTAAAAATATCCAAAATCTTTCTTAGAGAAAAAGAGACTGAATGGTTCACGAAGAAATATTTGATGAAACTCTGATTGCCTTGTTAGAAATACCAAGACTGTGCCTGTGAAGACTGTGTTTATAGAATATTTGTTTACTGTGATGTTTGCAAGGTCAAAGAGCGGTTGATCCATCATTGAATAAAATGCCGGGGCTACCCGCCATTTTTTTGACGGCAAAAAACTAGACCTTAATATAAACAGTATATTTTCTAGAAAAAATGTTATATAATAGTTCAAAGTTTGATTAATATAAATAAAGGGCTAAACGCAAAGGAAGGAAATGCCTGTCGTGGCGCAGAGGCACAAGCGTGCGACTGTAAACACGTCAGGTTGTGCGTTCAATTTCCACTCCAGGAAATGTAAAATTTAGTATTTTTATTTCTTGGGTTTGGTAACAAGGCAAAGCGCGGCGTTGAGTTCCGCCACTCGACACGCAGTGTCTCAATTTGGCGGAAAGTGGGGAACGGAAATGTTGAAAGAGAACAGGTGTCTTAACACTAGGTTCTCTGGTTCCCTCTGCCTACCCTGCTATATGCGGGATACAGCGTGAAGTTAAGGAATTCCCAATTTAATATTAAATATGAAATAACACAGAAATATCCTGTATTTTTATTTTTATTTGCGTTTTATTTAAGTGTCTGGGGCTACCTCCCCTTCCCCTATTTATTTACTTCTAGCTATAAATGAATTTCATGTGAACTATTTTTTTGTTTTCAGTACACAAACGTATGCGTAATTATTTGTGCATATTTCCAAGATTAAAAGCAATTTTTCCTGCGTAAGTCCAAAAAATAAAAAAAATAATGATGCCAATGGAGAAATGTATGTAATAATAAAGCGGCTGCTTTATTATTACATACATTTCTCCATTACCATAATTATTTTTTTGCATACAAACTTTGCCTTGTTAGCTACCTTCTAAGTCTTGAGCTTTCGCATCAGACGATCATCTGAACTTACAATTTCCTAAGGACTTTAGAAAACGAAGTGCTCATTATACTTTTCCTAAGACTATATATTCATATCTATTTAGATTAAACTAGGCTGCTAGGTTTCTTCATCATGTGCTGCAGAAGCTCGGTTTTTTTTATTTCAACACAAAACGGTCACAATGATGACCATGATAAAAACATGTGTTTTTTTCTGAGGCACCGTAGGATTAAGGTTTCACATGAGTTATTCAAATCTTCTAAATAAATGTATGTAGCTCGTATATTGGCGAAGACTGATTGCTGTTTACCAAAAAAGTTCAATTAAAATTCTTTCAGTATTTTTTACATGATAGGCGTATTATGTACATCTCTCAAATTATTGACAAACAATCATAAAATAAAAATAGCACTTGTTATCATGTGAGTAATAACATAACTTATTGAATTTGCGTTAGCACTAAAATTGAATATAGTGATATGAAGGTAGAGACTTTTGCTGACTTGAGCTGGGTGGTCGGATTAAAGGCGGCTGAAAGTGATCCGTTATAATTTCAAGAGTGGACAGTAACGGCTGGTACGCACAGATTAGCCCCTTCGATAAACAATAGCATTAGTATGCGAGGACGCGCTGACCGGCGCCGATCAGCCCGCCCGTGCCGCCCGTGCTCGGATTAATTTGCCTCTTGGAAATTATGGATATTCTATGTGAACGAGTCATAGAACTCTATCACATTGCTATAATTTCAATATTGTGATTTCGAATTATTCATGGAATTTGGAGACCTAAACTTTAATAACGAAATAATTGAGGGATTTTTTATGCAGTTACTGTTTTTTATATATTTATATATTTATGTATACATATGTTAATATATATTCTGTTGTATGTACATAATATAATGAAATAGAATATGATATATACAATGGTTAATGGAGGTCATCTATCTTCTATGAACATAATTTTCCTGAAACTTTTGGGTATCACAAATGATTGATTTGGATATTTTTATTAAATTATATGGAGAAAAGTAAACTACATATAAAGAATTTATCTTTTATAACGTAGCTTTAGTATTTATGACATATTAAAAAAATAATGTTTTTAAAATGAAAATCCTACGCGAGTAAAAGTAAGAGGTAAGTAAGTATAAGACTTTTAAAATATTTGTAAAGAGTGACTTATACACTTAGGATAAGAAAAAGATTTTTAGATAATTAAAATTTTAACAAAAAAGAAGCCAACTTTAGCGAACGTCCAATAAAAAGCACAAAAATTACGAAAGACTCAAAACCTATTTCTCAGATGTTACTTATTTCTTTAACTAGCGATAGCTGCTAATTTAGCTAACGCTATCTGTTATTTCAAATGTCAAATTAATCACCACTATACCACCAATACATATATATATATATATATATATATATATATATATATATATATATATATATATATATTATTTAATATTATATTTTATTTCATTTATATATCAGAAATATATAATATAAATATATTAACAATATAAAAAAGATATTTATAATTGTCTAATAAGACACTCCTCATTATATAATTTATCAGATTTTCAAGATTTCTTGCATGTTTTTGGAAATGAGATGTAAATTTCCGGTTTGCTTGTAAAACAACGATATCTTTTGCAGTTTTATAAAAAAAACATTAGTATATCTCTGATGATGTTGTATGGCGAATTTAAAAGAGTTCATATCTATAATTTAAAAAAAAAACTTGATTATGAACATTCCAAAATTAAAACTCAGTGGAAAAACCCAATATTGTTTACAAGTTTGGATAAGTAAAATATAGTTTTTAAATCTAAACAATAAGAAGTCCAAATCAAGTTCATTCTTTTACCAATTAAATTTAGATATCAAAAATTTAATCGTTAATAAAAAGTCATATATGGTTGTTCAATTTCGTTGTTGTTTTTACCATCTCTAGCTGGACAATTTTTCGCTTTACTACCAAAATTTGTCTGAAGCAACACTCATTTGGGGTGAATTATAATTTTAGTACTTTCATATAAAATAAAATAAGTTTCATATAAATTTTTATTCAGATTTGAAGTATAAATATAAAAATAACAAATGAGAAATAAATGTTATCCGAGTCAAATAATATATGACCAATTTTAATGACATTCCAATTTTCTATTTACGTAATGCTGTTTTTGGCATTGCGTCAAAACCTGTCGGCTCAAGAGATCCATTCCGACTTAATTGATGTAAATATGCATTTTATATAAAGTATAATACATTTTTATAATGATAATATAATAAATAATAATACAAGTCCTGGGCGTCATTCCACACACCTCTTTCTGTTGCTAAAGAGTTTCTTCTCATATCACAAAACTTTAAGTACATATATACGTATATACTATGTGACCATCGTGGCGCAGTGGGACAGTATCTGGCTGTAAACGGTTGTGGGTTCGATTCCTACTTGGGGAAATGATTACCTATATTTAAATTATTTTCATTTCTCCGCCTTGCCATCGGATTTTCTCTGTCTAGTCTATGCTATGTTATACATGCTATGCGTATACGGCGGAAGGCTCGAAAAAAATAATGATAAAGTAATTTGGAAAAGAAAAAAAAAATCTTTAAAGTATTCTTGTAATAACTAAAAACATACTTTAAAGTTTCTAAATATTCTGGTCATTCTGACGAGCACATCAGGTACATGTAAAAAATATTGTATTGTTATCGGATCGAGACGCGTGTGCATATTTTTTAAAAAGTACACACCGGTTTCCAATTTGCAATAGAAATATAAAATTTTGAGTATCAATGATACACAGAAACCACACCAAGCGAAACAATCACATAATAATATATAAATAAATATATAGGTTCATTATACATAATGGATAATATAATACTTTTATATTTGTTTTGTAATTGGCAGAAATGCTAAAAAAGATAAAGAAAATAAATCGGTTTCCAAATATTTAGATTTAACATTTAATTAACTTATTCACACAGACAAATTAAATGACGTTTATAGAGGTGGTACGCAATTACCATAATTTTTATTTGTTCTTTCCATGATATCCGGTTGTGATGGAAATACAAATACGGCTACAATACCACCCTCTAAGTAATGAACGTATTGTTTGTAATCCATATCTCTTGTCAAAAAGATATTAAGTCCACAATTAAAATAATGTGCTTATGATGCTCGAAATAAAGTTTAAATTAATGATAATCAAAATCAATCCTAAGTATGTGATTGATTTGATACTATCCCGCACTAGCAGCGTGGGGAACGGAAAAACCCCGTGGTAAAACACTCCGTTCTCTTTTAAAATTTCCTTTTACCACTTTTCGCCGAATTTTGGCATTGCATGCTAAAACGCTGCGCTTTGCCTTGTTACCAGAGCTAGGAAATGAAAATACTAAATATTATTTAATATTTTCATTCCCCGGAGTGGGGATCAAATCCACAGTCTGTAGCGTTTACAATAGCACGGTTTTGCTTCTGCGCCACGACAGGACCTGTCATTGTGTCAGTGGGCATTTAGTTCAAATTGGTCAATAATTTTATTTCATTTATTTAAATTTTTGTCCCCACGCATTCATCTTATGGAGTCTATATAAAAGATCTCACATCTTCTATATACTTTTTTTAAAAGTTGTTGATGGTAATTAATATGAATTGTACGCATCACACATATTTCAGAATCCTAAATTATAATTATCCATAACTATATATTATATAATTATTTTCCATTCAACTTCAAGGTAACAGATATATGTGTGATAATATGATGTTTACATCAAAAAGACATTTAAACAAAGTTAGATTGGCTCGTGAGAGTTGGCGGGTGGCCATACGTACATGGAAGTCTTGTCGGCGTCTTAAAGCCAGCCCTAATCTTTGAAGATCCGCCACAGATTGTTTGTAAGCATTTCGGTCCATCAAAGTACGATGGATGCAAACTTTCTCTACTTAAATTTTGATTACAGCATCAAAACAAGTTTGTATTAAAATAACAAAATTCTTTGGATATGGAAGCTATCAAATAATCTTTGAGACTCAAATAATCTGTTGTATTGGTTTTCGTTTAGGAAATTTACATTAAAAGACTCATATAAAACAAGCTTTATTCTTTATTTTCTACTCAAGATTAGTATAGTAACGTGTAAACACGTAAGTTTTTATTACATTTATATCGTAAAATGCATATTGTGAACGATCAATACATACATTTTGTCATTTAAAACACATTTTTGCTTTAGCTTAAATATATTTACAATAATATCATCTATGCATTGTTTTCTTATAAATTAACAATTTGGCAACATGTTAACTTTAACATTCACATATTAAACGTACCTTATACATATTTATATATATTACATATATTAATTGACAGAAGAATGTGTTTTTAGAAATGAAAAGAAATAACATGGGTAATTCAGTAAAATTAAAAACAAAATTAAGATATATACCTTATTATTATAGTATTCCAAATTTTAAATTGTTGCAATTAAATTCTATACTTTGGCATTTTCTTGGTAAGCATCTGGTACATTATATATACTTTGTACCTTTTTTGAGAGTTTTAGAAGAATTGAGTTAAAATCAAATAAAGTAAGTTTTGTAACATAATTTATTAACATCTCAAAATATTATAAAATATCGATAATACCTATATCGGATTGCATACCAAATTATTGCAAGTAGTAAAAATGTACTATTTAGATGTAAAAAAATTGAGATGTTAAAATAAATTATACTATTAGAAAAAATCATTGAAAAAAAGTAAGCATTAAAAGGCCGCACACTAAAATTATAATATAGATTATCAGTCTCAAATTATGTAAAGTATAATAAAAATGGTCAAGGTTGATAATGTACATCAAATATAATAAAGTAATTGCAAATTTATGCATATGTATGTCTATTTTATGTGTATTTTATTTAAGTTTTAAATTTTCTTCATTTTGTAGCACACATCAAGGCATTGTCATCAATGCAGTTGAGAAAAAAAAAAAAACATAAGTTTTTTTTTCGATTTATACCAAGTATAAAATATTTTCAGCGAAACGAAAAGTAATTTCAACGAAAGAAAACTTCTGCTGAAATTATAAATTTTACTTATTTAGATTTTTGCTTTAAATGCCAAATTTTGTTTGAATCTTTAAACTGCAAGACAATCTTTTAATATTTTATACTCATCACGGCTTATTAGGTTAGATCACTAGTTCTTGATCTATCTATTCGGTGTTTAATTTAGTATTTATTATACCATTTCACAAATTATTCTTTTGAGCTATGAGCGTAGAAAAATAAAAATTTTGACACATTCCTAAATCGTGAGATTTCTATTAAGGAACTTTGTATAAATATTAATGAATTTATTACTTAATAAACAACAACATTTATACACGATATAAATATATAAATATCGCTTAATATGCTTAAAACTCAAGTTTCAACTATGAGATTAAACATGATATCCAATTATTAAAACTACGTTACCTGTTTTGGAAAAAAGTTATAAATTAACATATTATTATATTAGAGCTACTTGCATCTGCCATATTCATTGAACCTCACTGATTGAAGCTCTCCTGATAGAAGCTCTCCTGATAGAGCAAATATTCTAAGCCATATAATTCTAAAATATACTAATATTCCTTCTGAAACAGTGACATAGTATAGCTAAGCAAGTATTGTGCAAAATTATAATTGATCTAAATCATATACCTACATAGTACAATTTAATACAATTTACAAGTGCACACAAATGTATATTTGTAAAAGTGTAGCTTTCAAAAACATTTATATCTTTATAACTACATATATCGCATATAAGGTTGTAATCAAGCTAGTTGATATAAATACAATATGTAGTGGACAGTGTACGTATTTGCGTTTATTACAATATTAGGGTGCATTTAAAACAACTGTAAAAAATACATTGGTATATAGATTGAAAATAAAATCCATGGATTGCATCTTCTCCAGCTGGCTTCATCTGTGAATAAAATAATATATTAATAATAGTTAAAATATATAAATAATAGTTAATAAGTCATAATCGCATCGGGGCTCATTTATATTTATACCTTCGGCAATCGAAAACTGCGCTTGAAGCCTTTCCGAACATCTGAGGAAACTAACATGGAAATTCAAAATTCCTTTTTAAAATTTCCCGATATTTAAAGTGGCACTAAAAGCTTTCTCAAAGGATATATAAAATAACTTTGCATACAATTAACATACAAGTGAACTAAAAGTTGCATATGATTTATGTTAAGTACGGTCGAAACCGTAATAATTTTTAAATATAAAATATTCGTGTTATACAAATAATAAAATCGTCCTAATTAGACGAAACATAAGTAAATCAGATGAGTTCATCAAACTAAATTCTCAACATTTAAGCAAACTTTAAATTCTTGCGATTACATTACCATTTTCGCTGGCCAGCCAGAATTTAATGAAGGTATTTACCTGTGACCTGCGATGCACCACCCACCCAGTTGAGATGTGTCTTCCCACCACCCTCGTCAGACTTTTGCTTCCCCTTATCGATCTCGTTCAGGTTCGATTGATACTTCGTTCCTGAGAAGACGCATGATTGAAAATAACTTCATTTAAAATAATTATATATTATTTAAAATAATTATATATAATATTTAATAAAATAAAGAAAATGCTTTTTTCACACTAAACGTTACACGTGTACACGAAAAGCATTTTCTTAAATTGTAATTGTAATATAAGATTTTTGCAAGCTAGATGCTTACAAAAATCTTATTTGCACATTATATTGTTGCATGTATACATACGCAACAATATAATATAAATATAACATTTTTAATCTATAAATGTTGTTGTTGTTTTTTTAATACATCATTTAGAAATAAATCTCATGTATAAGAAACGACCGCAAGTAATAGTCATTAGGTAAAGGAAAAGATTCAATATGGACAGTGAACGGGCCGGACGGTCGCTAGCAGATATTGAAAAGTTGCGCAATATTGTCGAGTGGCTTGCCTAGCCGTAAATTCGTAATGGAAGCAAAAAATAAAACAGAACAGCGGTCGATGTCCTAACCGCTCCGCGTCGCCACTCGCCAACCGTGCAAAAACAACTCCCCTCAAAACTTACAATGGTCGTGTCTAAATGTATTTTCAAGTTCACGTTCACGTAACGGAAATTCGCGGATGCTAATGGTTGATTGTTGATGAATGGTTTTAATTTTAAAATATTTACACACCTACCTAAATTGTTCTAATATGTTTTTAAATTAATAATTCATCTTTTATTTAGTTACATGTTTGATTTCTAACATATGCCCTTTCCTAGAACAAATCACTTAATATGTTTATTTATACGTCTGAATAGAACATTTCATGAACGAAAAGTACATTTTTTACAAAAAAAAATTGTTGAGTTCCTAAAACGGAAGGCACAAGTTGACACTTGGCTATAATAGGTTGTTGCGCAAGATGTTGTCGTTGTCCGGCGAGTGGCAACATGTCCGGGAAAATGCCGAACTTCCCAATAACGGCGGAGTAATGACGCGCACCGAACAACTTATGAGCCCCGGTATTACGAGACCGTAATACGATTATACTAATATAGAACGTAACATAATAAAGTCGAAACACCGCTTGGTCCCAATAAACTTTACACTCTTGAACTTTTATTAAAAATAATTATTAAGAATAAATAAGTAATATAAGTGCAATAAGGGAAACGTGCATAATATAATTATTTATAAATAATTTTGGGAAGCGTTATAGAAGCAAAACTAAAAGAGATAGCCTGATGAATTTTTGGCTATAATTTTAAACATCCTCAGACTAAAAAATATACTTAAACAATTTCTACCTTTATATTTTAGTTGAGTTATCACTAGATTTTTAGAGTACATTACTACAGATGTTGTCGTATATACTAGTATAGTTTAGAAAAAAATACCGTTAGGCAAAGATAGAGAAAAACATATAAAATGCACAATTAAAATCAATGAGGATTTTTCATATATATAATGATGTTTCTAACATTTGAACCAATTTATAGCCTTATGTGTATCAATGTAACCGTGGATGTCTATTTAGCCAATTTCTTAAATAAAGACTTTGTTTGTAAACGATTTGTTTGTATTATACGATACTATAACTTTCGAAGCCAGTTAACAGCTTCACAACAAGCAGGGCGTCGTAATAGTTTACGATCTATAAACATATATAACGACCACTAATAATAACTGAAACAGCAGCAAACAATGAAAATAAACTGAACGATCTCTGGGGATACAACTCGTAAAGGTATTATTATCTCTTAATAAACGAAATCACTGGCATAAAAATCTTGTTTGGATGCATTTTATCGGCAACGATATCAGATATAAATGAACTCATTTTACCACGAATTTTATTGATACTCTGAAATTTATACATATTTGTTTACGACCACCATATTTGCGTATAATATTGACATGGATAACAAATTAAGTAGATTTATGTAGATACTTCTCACTATTAACAGCGAGTTGTATAATAGTCGAATAATTAATTACTTATCTTTACCCTCTAAATATGCCGTTAAGGATAACGCGTGATCTTTTTTACTTCTTCCATAAAGTTTGTACCTATTTATAGGTTTTCAAATTGATTATTTGAAAATTAAAATATAATTTTCAAATTCATATTTTTCTTTTTTTTCTTAGGGAATACTTTTATACTTATTATCTAAAAATAATACGTGACGATTAAAAAATATTTATTAAAGTATGAATCATTAATTTTTCATTTTTTTGCTAATTTTTAATTTGTTAATATTAGAGTCAATTGACGGACTTGCGTATTTTTAATGGAATTTACTCGTACTGTAATAAATTGCGCGTAAATAAGAAATTCTTAATTTCGATTCACATTTTTCCTTGATATAAAAATTAAAGATCTGGAACATCTCAAGTAGAAATCAGGTATCATTTTCGGGCAACCTAGACTGGGCCAGCCATTATTGAGATCGATAAGTAAAATTTTATCACTTTACCTTTATCTATAAGTGGGGTATCACGTCGCGGTGGTCGCGACGGAGGGGGAAGAGTTACCGCCTTTGGATCTGGAGTTGTAGTTGGAGGCGAAGACGCTGAAGTAAATATAAAAGTTTAAAAAAATAATAGTTATTATAATATTTACTAATCCTATATTTAATTAATTATGTGTAGGTATACTTACTGTACAATCTTATAGTTCCATCAGACTCTCCTCTTGGATTTTTTGCCACGCATTTATAAGTTCCGTAGTCTTCCGTTACAATATGTCTAATAAGCAATTTCATATGAGTTTTATAAGCTGGGGCTCCGATGGTATTTTCCATATGGTACTTAGGGCTTTCATGTATCATGTGACCGTCATCGCGAGTCCAATAGTTAAGTGACGTAGGATGAGCCTCAGTAAAACATTCCAACGTCACATTATAATACAGCGGTGCACCAACCAATTGATGTGGGATCCATAGCATGGGTGGAACTGTAAACAAAAATTGACATTCATCCGTATTTGTATATATTGTTGTATTAAAAATAGATTAATAGCATTTCAGAGTATGAACTTACAGTCGACGCTAACTTTGACTCTTTTTGAGACCGTCGGTGGAACACCATTGCTGGCAATACATAAATATGCGCCCATATCTAAACGTGAGATCCGTGCCATTTCTAACACTTCGCCTTCCCATTCAGATACTAAAACAAAATGGAAAAGTGTTACTTAATATGTCTTACTTAAGATCAATTAAAAATATTCTGTAAAATGTTAAGAACAACCTGTGTGGCCTTTACTGATCGATATTTTAGAATTGTCGTCTCGTTTCCACTTGATGGTAGGTTTAGGAGAGCCATTAGCTCGGCATGTCAAAGTGACATTGGCGCCCTCTCTGACGATAACGTCGCTTGAACTCAATGAGTCATCGATTGACGGAGGCACTGCAAAGACAATGATCCATAAGTATGCAATTATTAACAAAGAAACTCAAGAACACTAAAATATTATGGATAAAAAATATTCTATTTCATATTAATATGCATCTAAAATGATCAAAGAGCAGAAGACAGGGTAGTCTATTACTAGTTTCTGTCTATTTAATTCAGATAAGAGGAAAGACGCAGTATGACAAAACCGAAAGTTTGGAAAAATACAAGAACATTTGTCAATGACTTACCTACAACATGTAAATAGCCAAATTGTGTTTTGGCAGTCACTGTGTTAATCTGGCACATGTAGCGGCCTCTATCTTCCTCTCGAACGTCAGATATATGCAGAAACCAGGTGCGATGCTTGTCATGGGTGACACTGACTCGCGGATTACGGGTGATCACGTGGTTGTGGACGGTCAAAATAGCAGACTGTTCGAAATGCATCCATGCTACCTAAATATACAAAATATTTTTTTTATATAATATTATTCAACAAAATAAGAGTTAAACAATCAATATCATTGAATGAGATGTGTTATAATTATTTAAGCTTTGTTTTGCTTTATTAATTAAAATTGTGCTTAATATTTTTTATATTATTTATATTAATAATTATAATATGTTTATTGCTCAAAAAATATCGTAGTAATCAGTTACATAAAAAGAATTAAAAATGCTCTAGTGTGGTATTAAAGCACTCTGGAACCATTATAAGATTTTACTTGTGTTATGGGTACCAGCGCTCTTATAATTTTTCTAACTCCTTTAAATACTCCGATGTCTTTTATTAAGTAAAACAACTGTTTTAGCCAAATTTAGAGCTCAATAGTAATTAATATAACACAGAATAAAAAAGTAAAGAAAAATATATGCTTACTATTTACTAACCGAATATTTTATTTTTAATAAATTTTTTTTTTTTTTGTAGTTTTCTTTAAATGGTAAGTATATTGTGACAATAAAGTATCCGGAAATTGTAAAAAAAAACAAAAAGTATTCATTTAAATATCAATATTTATTTTGTCGCCTTCAAAATAGGCCCCATTTGATGCAATACAGATGTACCAACGCTTCTTCCAATCTTCGAAACATGTTTTATAAGCACTTTCCGGGATCTTCTTTAGCTCTCGCGTCAAATTCTCTTTTATGTCTTCGCAATTTGAGTTTAGGGAACAGGCAAAAGTCGGCCGGAGCTAGGTCTGGTGAGTACGGTGGTTGATCGATGGTATTTATCGAGTTTTTGGTCTTAAATTCGGTCACGACGTGAGTTCGATGCGATGGTGCATTATCGTCATGCAAAATCCACGAACTTTCCTTTCATAATTCCGGCCATTTCCTACGGATTTTCTCGCGCAAACGCCTCAATACAGTTAAATAGTATTCCTTATTGACCGTTTGTCCCACCGGAAGGAATTCATAGTGGACCACACCTCGAATATCGAAGAAAACGCTGAGCATCACCTTCACTTTTGACTTCTTTTGGCGCGGTATTTTCGGTTTTGGCTCGGTTTTGGTCTGCCATTTCGATGATTGTGGATTTGTTGGCATGTCATACTCGTAAACCATGTCTCATCGCTAGCTATGAGGCGTTCCATTAATGAGAGATCAGCATTGGCACGCTCCAGCGCGTCTAAAGAGACTTCGTCACGATGCTTTTTTTGCATGAAATTCAGCTCTTATGGAACAAGTCTGCCAGCGACCCCTCTCATGCCCAAAATGTCAACCAAAATCAAATGAACCGACTCTCGAGAGATGTTAAGGTCTTGTGCTATCTCTCTAACACTGGTATGACGATGTGCTTCATTAAGTCTGATATTTCTGTGCAAATATTTTAAAATTTTATATTTATGTATTTATTATACAAAAAAAAATATCAAACACCCATCTGTGAGGTGCGAATTAGATCGTTTCTGGGGTGATATCCAATCAATACTAAATTAGATGAGTGACATAACGGAAATTAAAGAAACGTTTCTTTTTATACGATTTTATTTTCGACAAGAAAAGTAATTTATAAAACATGATCGTGCCAATGAGATTTGTCGTTTAGCTTTCAAATTCAAAGCGGTGTTTATGGAAAAAAATCTGTTTCTTCCTTATGAATTATATAATATATAATAATTGTGGTGCTGTCCAGTTTTGCTTGGATTACATATTTTATACTTAAGTTTTAAAATTGGACAAATAATAGACTATAATATTATTATTATTTTTTTAACTTAAGGCTGTATCCCGCATATAGCAGGGTAGGCAGTCCCCCTGCCTACCCTGCTATATGCAGGATAGAGTTAAGACACTCCGTTCCCCACTTTCCGCCGAATTGAGACCTTGCGTGCTGAGTGGCGGAACTCAACGCCGCGTTTTGCCTAGTAACCAAACCCAGGAAATATAAATACTAAACTTTTTACATTTTCTCTCGTTTCGAAATTCGAGTGGAAAGGGGTGAACAAAATGCTTTGATGAGTGTCTAGGTTCTCTTTGATTACCCTGCTATGCGGGATAAAACATGAAACTGTAAAATAAAGAAAATCTCCTCTCGATATGATAAGATGTAATAACATAAAAGCGATTAAAATTGCGAGATTAAGAAAATACTTGATATTTGATTCATTAGAGAATTGAGATATAAATGGATGCAGTTCTTTTGATAATCTGGAAATGAAAATAATAAAAACCTAGAGTTAGATTTAACTCTCGCTTTCATAATTATGTTTTTGATGGATTATCGTTTCTTTTTGTAAAGAAATTCATTATGTAGAATATAGATGCGCCTATAATACTAGTAGACTTTTACTGATTTCTTTAGATTCTCCCAACATTCATCCTAAGATATACATATTAGTATTAAAAAGGAAAAATATAAAACTGGTTAAGGTGACATAGTATTTATTTACTAATTTTGACTTCGAGTTGCTAATTTCGACCAACTAGTGGTAAGAATGTAAGGGTTCACGGGAAGGGGAATCAAGGGGTGACAAAAGCGGTAGGCATAGTGGCTTAGTGGAACAAATGAAACAACATTAATAGCAGGCAAAATTGAACGTTTACGGTTCGCTATTAGACGTGGTGTTGGCGCTTCTCGCGACATCTGTGTAATTGCAGGGAGCTGCCATCCCGTCCCCGCTTCACACCAATTTCCAAGGCATTAACCGCTTAAAATGCATTTCACTGAGATTGTTATACTGGAAACAATCCAACCACTTTTAATTTTCAGCTAGTGGCAATTTTCGAAATGAACAGTAAGGTTTTTGCAAAAAAGTTGCTTACAAAATGGATACGCTTTGTGCATACAAGTTCTTATTGCATATGCCCTAATAAAGTGTACAAGACATGTTAAAGTGACACGCAGAAATTAGGTACACTTTTTTTTATTATTTAACAATATTAGTCAAAAGTTTATAATGCTCTTTCCCAATGTTATTATGTAGGTAACTATATTATTTTTCTTTTAAATTAACTCTATATACATATCTACACACTAAAATAGTACATTGGTTTAGTGCTAATAACTTACTATTGAATAGTAAAAAAACTAAATGCGTCATTTTCAGAACGCCAAATACAAAAATTGTTAAAGCCAATGTACTGTTGAATGGTGAAGCCGTGGATCCTGTTGATTCTACGGTATTTCTCGGTATCACCATAGACTCCAAGTTACAGTGGGGACCTCATATTGACGGATTGGCGAATAGACTTAGCTCAGCAGCTTTCGCGGTTAAAAAAATTAGATTATTGACTGACGTGGAAACGGCACGTCTTGTTTATTTTAGCTACTTTCATAGTATTATGTCCTATGGCATTATACTGTGGGGTAATGCAGCCGCTATTAATTCGATCTTTGTCCTGCAGAAGCGAGCTATTCGTGCAATCTATAACTTAGGCCCTAAAGATTCCTTAAGACAAAAATTTAAGGAAATTAATATTTTAACAGTTGCCTCTCAGTACATCTTTGAAAATGTACTGTATGTTAAGAAAAATATTAATAATTTTAACAAAGTTGGCGATGCACATAATATAAATACAAGAAATAGGCTTAAACTTGCAGCGCCTGTAACTCGATTGCATCGAGTCCGCAATTCTTTTATGGGACAATGTGTATACTTTTACAATAGGATCCCAGAAAACGTCCGAGAACTTTCCATTTTACAATTTAAAAAAATTGTAAAAAGACGTTTGTGTGTTAAAGGTTATTATCTAATTAGTGATTTTATAAATGATAACACACCTTGGGAATGAAATGCTCGCTCCAGTCTGTTTCAAAGGTATCATTGCCAATAATAAAGAATTGTAAACCATTGTCGAATATAAAAAAAAAATAAAAAAAAAAAAAAAAATAAGTCCCGCTGAGTTTCTTACGCCGGTTCTTCTCAGGTCTGAGGCATTAAATTTAGTGAACCGGTGGTAAATTATTTGACGTTCAAAAAATGAAGCTTGTAACTTCTTACTTTGAATAAAATTATTTGACTTTGACTTTGACTTTGACTTTATCTCTATACATTACATATGTAATATATAGACTTAATTTAATGTCTAATGCCTTTGTTATTTTAAAATCAAAAGTTATCATCCTTTATCATAAAATTCTGTTTAAAATTTAAAGCTTTACTTCTTAACATATTTCATATATTCACTTTTAATTTTATTCTTTTTCTGTTTTGTAGTCATCGTAACACAAAATTATATAACGATAAATATTAAATTTCTTATTGACGATCACAATAAGTCTATCGATTGCGACAAATAAATTCTCTTTCATGGTACCGTCCATGATGTTTCATATTTGATGTTGGTTATAACGACATTAGTATGAATGTTATTATGAATAGAACTACATATAACTTTTAACCCATTAGTAAAATTAAATTATATCTGGTATACACAGATGCGAACTTTTGAGAGAGTTTTAAAACTTGCTCACAGACTCGTTCATCTTTTAATCCAGCTTTAAGTTTGAATCATGGATAGTTCTTTTTATCAAGATTGCGGAGGCAATATAAGGGGAAGTTTGTTAGCTCAAATTCGTGCCGGGTCATATCTTACCTATCTTAAGTGCTACGGCTCTCAGCCGCTGTCTAATTTATATTGGACTTGAGGAAAGTTTGCCCATTTTATTATGCAATGGGACGGTAACCCCTCTAATGATGGCAGCCTGACTCTATTCCGTAACCTGAAGCTTCCTAGTTATTAAAAACTTAACATTGTTAAATATTTGTGGAATAAATTTAAAAGTCCGGCGGTCAAAGCTAATAAACTGTTAGTGTTTATTAAGGTCAGTTGGAATTTATGAGAGTGGCGGCGGCGGGAGTAGCGGTGGCGACGGATGTAAATCTGATCTGCGTAATTGTGGCCGGCGTCTAATCTAATCACGTCGGTGTGTCTGTCTGCAAGCGCTGATTGAATTAGGAGCGCCACACCGTGCCGCGCTATGCCTCTAAATGCAACTCTTATCGCTACATCAATATTTTCTCCATATTAATTAAAAGATTTCGTATTAACATTTCATTTATAAGTCGTGATGTGTATGCGTACATTTTCATTTTGAGTGTTTATTTAAAATGTTTTTAATACTAGAGGAAATAAATATTCTATCAATAATAGTTAAATACATATATTAATGTATATGTGACTGATAAATTGCGGTCTAAATATTCTCAAATTATTTCATAAAGCAAAAATAACTATTATTGTTATCAACGTCAAAATATTCTTTATTTAAAAAGATATTACAAGTACCTTCGATCGCCAATTAACATAAAGATGTCAGTTCTACCGGAAACTACCAGTGACCCGGAAGCCGGTCCTGCTGAGAAGAGACGGCAAGAATACACATAGAACTTATGGAACACGTAGTATATATATTATATATAGCTCATTTTTAAAAGAATGCCTAAATTTCATTTAGGACAAATAACAAAAAAGAAATAACATAAGTTAATGTAAATAAAACACAAAGTTATTCGTCAAATCGTTTTTTTTTTCATAAATTAATATATTTTTTATGAGAAATAAATACAAATATTAAGCTTAATAAAATGAATATTTTATAATTTATTTGTTTGCTAATCAAATTTAATATAAGCGTTCTAATTAAAAGGAAATACATATGTATATATTTCTTTTTTATTTATTAAATTTGAGGTACAATTTTTTTAAATTTACTTAATGAATCTAAATTACAATATTATTTAAGAGACAAAATTGAGATATATTAAGTAGAAATTTTGAAAATTAATATCAATACTGCTGTAGTAGACAAAGTGTGTAATAAAGCTGGCAGCTGCAAATATGATATTTGAAATGACGGTAGCGGCTAACTAATTTCATTTGCCTGCGGATCCTAAACGAGTTAGGGACAAGCTCGGAGACACTTATCTAAAGGATGCTTGTCGGTTATACAAAACGCAGTTAGTAATGTTCAGATTGAAATTCTTTTTCAAAATCATTATAATCATTATTATTAATTTAATCAAAAGTACAAATATATATATATATATATATATATATATATATATATATATATATATATTTATATATATACATATTACGAGTATATATAATCCTATAATACTCTTATATTGTTTAACATTGAGTTATCTAAAAAGGGTTTTTACGGAATATTCTCATTTGCCAAGGATCACCTGTTTCAAAGTTTTAGTGTGGAACTTAGGAAGGCCTATTAATTCGTTATCTCTTAACCACCTTGAATTTAGACCCTTCTTTCTTTTTATCTTAATTGTTGAGGCATTAAAGAGGCAAAGTTGAAGTTGCGAGGCCTGGTAGAGCGACGCGTCCCTCAAGACATGCCTGGGAGGCGTCGTTTGATTTATAATGGACTCGTTGCAAACTTTAGCCATTTTGCCGCGCCGCAACGAACCTCCTTAACGACGGACCCCATTGCCGGAGGAGATGATTCGTAGACGTGTTTAATAATATTACGACAGATTTAATTATGAAACGTTTAAGGAGTTTCATCTTACGCTATTATCTTTGTTCTTCAGTTCAAGGTGTTTTTCGAATATTTAATATAAATTTTGTCGCAAATAAGATACTTGTATATGCCTATAAATCAAATAGCTTACAAAAATTTGCAATATATATAAAAAGATTTAGTAAGAAAATATTTTAATTGCATTATATAAATTTTTGCGTTTTAGTAAATTAAAAAAAAAAAAATTTAAAGAATTAATTAATTGATTTTCGACAGTACTTTCGACACAAACTTAAAAGGAGTAAGAATGATCGTATTAAGTCAAATGTATTCTTAAATTCAAAATATATAATTAAATCTCAGTTGATGAATTTTAAAGACCATTATTAAATATATAAATAATATAAAATCAAAAATCAAGTCGACACTTTGATTCAGAAAACAAGTTATTAAAAGAGACATGTGTATTTGTAGAAAAGCGTAGTGTGGCAAAGCGATGGGCCACTAAGTAATGCAATCGCGCACATAGAAATAAGTGAACATCTTGCGCGAGACGGCTTAGCTTACTTCTACTAAAAGCCCACTTAGAGATCTCTTCGACTACGGATTTGTGTCGAGGGTCCTCTAACTTTGCGCCGATCTTCAGCCAATAAGCTATTTTTGGAATTGAAGTAAGTAGTGATGCAAGTTTTGATAAAATATTTACCTGATACCCACGACTCAATAATAACGCACAAATTACGTAATGGGCTTTTAGCTGACGGGATGGATTGAATTATGTTCATAATTGTACGGTCATATTATTAATTTTGAATATATTTACAAATATTAAATGAGATACTCGGACATATAACGCAGTGCACATTTAGTTACAAAATAACTTAAGTGTACCTTATTTGGTTCCACTGATAGCTAGATACGGATATTAGAGTAGGAGAAATATGTCAGAATTTGAACAGGCGGTGCTCGTATGTGGCACGAGTGTAACATAGCTGCGACTCGTTGCGGCATGTTATTGCAAACCCACATACGTGCTAGTGCCGACTATCTGACATTTCATGCCGATGAACAGGCTACGTGCGCATACTTCCTGGCATTCTCTTAAAATAGGATATGCAAGTTGTTATTTTCGTATGAATACCATGTTATATTAAAAGCTATATCAAATTATAATTGCGATTATGTTTGTAAAAAATGTCACTGCTAAGAACATTCTAATTACTATTTATTTTAAAAATACTTTCAGCACGGCATCCAGACTACTCTACGCTTTTATTTTATTGTAACAACCAAAACAGAAATAGAGTATTTTGTCGTTTCATCGCAATATTTCGCGTGACTCAATAATTCTGAAAAGACGGACGAAGAGGCAAATCTTTTTAACCGATGCGGAAAACTAATGGCCCAGGCGAGGCTTTCGGGAAAATCCGCTTCTTGTTGTCAATACAGGGCAACTGTGATGGCTCCCTCCGTTAAGCCTTTATTTCAAAAGTAAGAGCACACTATCTTGACGTTTAGAACAACCCGCTTTGAAGATAACTTTAGGTATATACAAAACAAGTGTATATAACATATTATATTTAAATAAATTACTAATAATACTATATATACACATTATTTCAACTTAATTATTTGTAATACGACGGTATAGTATAATAACATATGATATAAGAATATCATTATTTAGTAAGCCTAAAATAATGTTCAAGCAATTTATACGGAGGGCAGAGAAAACCCCAGTGTCGAGACACTCAGTACCACGCTATCCGCCGATTTAAAAACATTGAAGGAGGTTAAAAAGAGATTCAATTCTCCCGGAATCCCCCTATATTTTTTACCTTCATACTTTATCCTGCATTATGGAGTGGACAGAGAGAACCTACGTCGATTCCTTTCTCGTCTTTACGACTCAATTCGAGTCACTGTGTGTTGAGTGGCGCAACCCAATGCCACATTTTGTCCTAAACATTGCCCTGAGTGAGAATCGAACCCTTAACCACTCTCATTTACAGTCAGACGCTGTCCCACTGCGCCACGATGGCCTTTAACCTGAGTTCCCCTACATATTTATCAATTTTTGATTTAAAATAAAGAGTCACCTTCACAGATCTTCCATATTACGCAGGACGAAGAAAATGTACACAGTTACATTTCAAAGTGACGCGAATATCAGGAAATATATAAAATTTTCATGACGAATTGATTAAACCAGAATAATCCTGAATAATCATACATTATAGGCACCACATCTATTTATTTAGCAGTTATATATATATAAATCCACCTCACGAATAATTATAATTTTGACAAAAAAAAGGAAACCAAATTAAAAAAAAATGCACTAAAAAGTAAAATATTACTACTACTCGTCAGATCTTAACTAAGTTTAAATGAGATCGGATCGGAAGCACTGGCTAACATATACAAAGAATCATCAAAACTACTTCTTCCACTAATAAATTATATGGTAACACAAATAACAAAATACCGTCGAATTGAACACTTATTGAGTCTATTTTTTTTAAGTAATTTATAATATACTCGTATATTTTTTAATTATTATACAGTATTTCATTATCCACTTTCCGGTTATTCTAGAGACATTGACAGCAGGGCAACGGAACCCAGTCCTAAAGATTTATCCATAAAATTTATGTAATCGTATTTTCCAGTGGATATAAAAAACATAAAATAGGTAATATATTTGGAACAGTGCTTTATGAATATCATCAATGGTAGTGTAATTTTCTTTTATATTACATTCTTTTGTGGTTTTATAATATTAATATTTAATAGAGAGGATGCTATTTTCACTCGCCTGTATCTTTTTGTTCTGTGACTGATGATTTCACTTTGTGAGTTCCGTAAACTTTTTTTTATATATATTTTTAACTTCACGCTATTATTCGCATTTAGCAGGGTAGGCAGAGGGAACCTGAGAACCTAGTGTTAAGATACTCCGTGTTGTGTCCGTGTTGAGTTGAAAGAGACTGCATTCCCCACTTCCGCCGAATTGAGGCATTGCGTGCTGAGTGGCGGAACTCAACGCCGCGCTTGTTACCAAACTCAGGAAACATTTTTTATTTAGCCGCAATATTTAAATTGGTAGACTTATTTATAGTTCATCATGTAATACGTGTAGTTAGTATAAATTATTTATTATTAATATTATTAATTACATGTGTCACGAGTAATGGCCATTAGGAATACAAACGTAAAGAACCACAACATATTATTCATTTGACTCATATTTGTATTATATTTTTATAATACTTCATAGTAAGTGGTTTTTAACATATAAAATCTAACCCAACTTAGATTGAACGGTCAATATTTTTAAACAGATCTATTAAAGGAAACTTCTCTTGACGGTTATATATTTCACTCCAAACAAATATTATCAAAAGCCTATCAATGACACATTGACTGATTAATTCTATATTATCATCGTCGTGTTTCATATTTCTTTAAATAATTTGATATTTTAAACCAAGATATACATAAAATTACAATTTATTAAGCGACTTCGGTATTGTATATGTACATTTTCTAGGAAAGGTTTGATAAATTTGTGGTAACATAAATATATAGAAATAACTAAGAATAATTTACATACATAGATTTAGATAAAACTAAAACGAAAAGAATAAATACAGTATACCTACTGTTAGTTTTGTAACAGTAAAATAATTTTCAATATGAAGACATTTACTATATCACGACATCGTCAAATTATGGTCAATTAAGTAAGTAATAAGTGAAGAGAAGAAAATTATTAACAATTCATGTAATTACCGTGCGGGTGCCGTGTCCATTGCGTTGCAGAGAGAGGAGTTTGCGGAATGCCTGGGTCTTTCAACCCAATTCTAAGTTTAAGGGGTCTCTTTAAAATTGCGCATTTACATCTCCACTGTCCGCGCTCCTCTCTCGACTTAACCAAATTTGAAAAGATCCTACTAATGCCGTGTACGAAATACATGCTAGAAATGAACTGATAGTTCTAGAAGGCCGAGGTGTTTTAGTAGATTATAGAGCGATATCGCTGTTGTACCTCTCAAGCCTACCTCTATCGTGGTCATATATTAAATTATAAAGATCGAATAAGTCAACTATTTACTATCTGACCCGTTCATATTTCTGAATTCTCAAACATGAATTGTCATGTACGAGGTGTGTTCAAAAAGTAAGGTGACTTTGTATTTTTAAGAAAAAATATTTATTTATTTATCAATATTTATGTTGTCCCCTTCAAAGTAATCCCCCTCAGATACAATACACTTATGCCAACGGTTTTTCCAATCGTCAAAGCACTTCTCATAAGCACTTTTCGGTATAGCCTTGAGCTCTTCCAGCGATGCAGTCTTTATCTCTTCAATCGTTGCAAATCTCCGTCCTTTCATAGGTCTCTTTAGTTTTGGGAACAAGAAAAAGTCACATGGGGCCAAATCCGGTGAATATGGTGGCTGAGGCATGATTGTGGTGTTGTTTTTGGCCAAAAAATCTCTCACCAGCAAAGATGAATGATGAGCAATTTCGGAACAAACTTCGCTGACACACGTCTCATGCCCAAAACGTTAGAAAAAATTTCATGGCACGAGCCAAGCGATATACCAACATCCTCAGCAACTTCTCTGATAGTGATTCGACGATTTTCCAGAACAATTTTCTTCACTGCTTGAACGTTTTCATCAGTTGGTGACGTGCTTGGGCGTCCAGAGCGAGGCTCGTCATTGGCATCTTCCCGGCCATCTTGGAAGAGTTTGTACCACTTGTAAACATTTTTTTTACTCAGAACAGTTTCACCGTATGCCACTGTCAACATTTTAAGTGTTTCGGAGCACTTTATTTTATTTTTTACACAAAATTTGATGCAAATCCATATTTTTCGATAGCAAGAAATCGCCGAGCACGCACACTTATAACCTTTACGCCTCTCCCAACCAAACAAAAAATGCTATACACTTGAAACTTGGTACAGATGGTCGGGAAGAGTGTACCAACATAACAAAATAAAAAAATCGATAATCGAAAGTACGTTGCCCGCCAAATTTCACAGTCACCTTACTTTTTGAACACACCTCGTATAATGGGCAATTATATTGAATAAACAATTTAAATAATTGTAAGCAAAAGTTCAAGTAAACAATTATGAGAAAAAGTCATTTGAATGCTGGAAGCATTTCGGAATGAAGGTAAAAAATCGGCATACGGTTGTAAATCATATTTTCCTCCATTTATATGGACACTTTATTACTGCGCGGTGTTCTAAATC
The DNA here is from genome assembly GCA_033558755.1 of Philaethria dido. Classification (NCBI taxonomy): domain Eukaryota; kingdom Metazoa; phylum Arthropoda; class Insecta; order Lepidoptera; family Nymphalidae; genus Philaethria; species Philaethria dido. The sequence continues at coordinate 3,955,051 of JAKGSA010000136.1, forward strand.
AAATGATAAAATGCTTCTTATTTTATATTTCCTTTTGCTACTCGACGCGTATTGTCGCCTTTCCGACTGCTAGTGGCATCTACAACCTAAGTGGTTTGCTCGTGTGTTATGATTTTGTATACTAGAATTGTAGACGTATAGTTTGAAGCCAAATATTTTATATGGCATTAAAATTAGAATATAACAAATAATGTTTTGAAAATGGATAAGATACTATGAGACTTTTGACTGCAAGAATTTAAATTATATTTTTTATACGAAAGAGCTTATAATAAAAAAAAATTCAATAATCACCTTGTATGATCCAAGATTTTTCACAGAGCACGCAAGACGAACACTGCGACCGGCAGGTACAGTAACATTTTGAATTACATCGGTAAATTCTGGTTCTTCAACAACTGAAACAAAATAAGAAATCAACGCTAAGATATAAATTATGATATGAGGAATATGAAGCCACTCAATAATATTAAATTTTGATAAATTATTCCTTTTTGTCCTCCCCTAAGGCTTATCAAACTGGTAAGACATCGCAGTTATAAGGACATTTTTGTGTCAGAAGATACGATTTGTAATTTTCAAATTATCAAAGCAGAACGCTTTTAAACAAATTGAGTGGGCGATAAGGAATAATGTCGTCGTTTATCAAGCTGTGAGATAGATGGCTGCTGTTCTACTCTACCCATTTTAAACGCGTTTGTCTTCGACTTGCCAAATTGGCTCTCTTTGTTATTTTTGCAAATTCGCACGTTAACGTCTACAGTAATGAGTTTATGGTTGGTTGCTCAAAATTAAGAACCATTATACGCAATATACAGGAACAAACAGAGCGGCAGTCAGTGGTAGACTGCATAAACATTTGTCATCTTACAGCGGACGGGTGAAAGAGTCGCGTCGACTCGACGATATAGGATTGGTCTGGCACGAATTTCGCATACAATTCCGTCTTAGCAATTTAAGAAAAGAAAGTGGGCTCTATGGTAATAATTCTCACTTTTATACATATGAACTTAAATAAAATTTCAATTATGTTCAGTAAAAAAACTGCCATTGCATAGGTATTAGGTACTTACATACTCGTAGTGTACCTTTTAACATATTACAGTGATATGAGAATTTATTAATATACACAAAATTGTGCTATATATACATCCCATTTCTGGTCATTACTGAAAGTTATAATGAAAAATCAGTATCACTTCGTTGAAACGTTATTGAACATGAACGAAGTAGTGTGCGAGACAGGATCCCCGTCATTTTCACTTTTCGTCAGACGTACCATCAGGGCAGAGAGCTTCTATTTATTAGATTGGCTTACCTTTTTGATATACGAGTAAGTAACACAACATTATATAAATGTACCATAACATTTTTGTTATATAGTTATAATATAGTTATAATAATTATAAAATTATTACAGGAAACGCATTTTTTACAGAATTTTATAAAAATTATATAGATTTATATGTAAAATTATCAAAATAACATTTGGATAGTAAATAGAAATTTCGGAAAAGGGAAAAGATCGGAAATTCTTAAGCCTTATTATTAGGAATCATCTGAGTGCAAGCGTAGCATATTATATGTACACGTAGAGATACCTGAGTGAAGATGAAAGCTATGGTATGTTTGCTCGCCTGATCGTGTTAACTAAGCACGATGCTTCATTTTCTACCCCGTTGCCCTGACTCAACTGATGTAAATCGCGCATTTCCAACCATAACGCACCCTATTAAGCATATATGCTTTCATCGAGGAATGAGTGTATTGATTTAATACGAGGGGTAGCAAGACGTTAGTAAAAGGAAACAATATGAGTACTCTAAGACATAATTTTATCAGTATATTTTTATCAAATTTCAGGGATCATTATTTATCATAATATCTGAATTACTAATATTTCTTAAATAAACTAATAAAAAAAATATCAGTAAAGAATAATTACAAGCATCATATTATTTAGATTTTGCACTTATAGTCACTGAATTACAATATTATTATGGGTTTCTACGATGCAACAATCATATATTAATATTTAATATATACAATTACGTTTTAATTTCTGTATACAAGGTATAAAATAAAAAACAGTTTGTTCAAATACTCTAAGACAACGACTCGTATGAGCAAACATACTTTAAGTTAATGAGCGCGGTGAGACAAGAAGTTTTGTTTGTTTCAATAATAGCATATATTAAAATTAACCAGAGTAACGTTGGCAATAATCTTACACACCGCATGTCGGTGCGGCGTGCAAGGGTATTTAGGGGTTAATTAAGAAACCGCAGACAGTGGCACGAAGGGAGGTAATCCCTTTGTCACTGAGGCCAAGACAGTACTCAGCAGTCGACTTCTTGTTCACGTCGAGCACGTATCTATCATTATTATAATTGAGATATTAAGTTATTTTCTGCTTGCAATACAAGATGTTTGCCAAATATAAATATAGGCACTAATATTTTTTTATTTTATGCGCGGCGTTAAGTACCGCCGTACTCAACAGGCAATGTCTCAAATTCGGGCGATGTTACGTGGCATATGGAGTATGTGAGAGCCTACCCTATCAGAGGGTATGCAAGAAGCTGAAAAAAATAACTATAAGCAGGTACTAGTACTAACAAAAAAATATAAATTATGTTTCCATATCTTTTCAAAACTAGTAATGAAATTTAAAACGTCAGGGATCTAATACGTACGTAATCTCATATTAAAGCTAGACCCTTATGCAAATCAAAGGCGGTCATTCGGAAGTCATCAAGAGAGTACGGCACAAACCGTCCGCAAATTGACAGCCTCCCAGCCGCTAAATTGATTGTGGACACTCCGCCTCGTTATAATTTCTATGACACTCCGATGACAAATAACGGATCTTTTTAAATATGTTTAGGGTGCCAATTGAATATGTTTACCAGACCACGCACCAGCAGAGCCAGCAAGCTAGATTCGTGACTAGTGAAGTGTGTAGTTTAATAGCAAAAGTCTAAATATCTCAAAAAAACTAGTAGATTTCATTACTCTAACCAATATTCCTTTTATTTTGACTTTACATCGCAAAATCTCCATATATGGACAAACCTACCTAATCAATTAGGATCACGGATTTTATTACTCTACACACTCCATTCCAGTTTTCGTTTAATAAAACGACCACAGGAAATATCCAAATACAAGCTACCGCTGTAATGTGAAGTGAATTATACTATTTACATCAACTGAGTTTTTTGTATACTTTTGAGTGATTATCTTACTTTCCAAATGGTACAAAAAATACCTTTGTAATGAGAAATAAAAAAGTAATATTTTTTTTACACATGGACTTTATGTAACATTAACTATGATTACAACAATTCCAAAATTATGTAAAATATTTTATTAAGTGACAGTACTCGTATATATGTATTTTAGACTAATAATGCTTTCAATGCTTTAATTTAAAGTTTGTAAATCATTCTTTTAGAAATAAACCGAATGTTTAACTTTATTCGTCCCTTGTCACAGATGTTGCTTGTAATATTCTCTCATATGCGATCAAATTCTTTTAAGAGATCCGCAGATAAAGAACATGGCGCGGGCTGTTTGGTTGGTTTCGGACTTTCACTTATTTGTATGCTTTACCCTTCGCGGGGACGAGACGTGACTATTCGAGATACATAAACCTTGAGTGAATACAGAAAATAGAAATAAAGTAACATATTATCCCTTACTGAATGAATTGAGAGAAATAACTATTTGTTTTTATTGTGACTCTTAAAAAGTGTTTACAGAGAGTTGGCATAGTAAAATTTAATTCATTTATAAGTGTATATAATCATAGTGACATAAATGTAACCATATAAATACAAGCAAAAGTGCGGAAGCAGATGTTGACAACCATATACGCCCCTATCGTTCTCCTGTCACAATCTTTTAAGAAACGCCTGTTCAATATCCGTTTTCGATTCAAAAGAAATAAAATATTGTATTGTTAAGCTTTTATAAAAATGATGAATATACAGATTTTGAACTACTAATAATAGCTTTTTCAGTCTAAATAAATTTGTTATCTATTAAATATTCAGTTTGAAAACAAAACATAGGGGTACCCCCCGACACCTCAATTTCTAAAAAAAACTAAAGGCATTGCTTATTGTAAGAGTTATTGTAAAGATGCCTTTTCTAGAGTAGAAACAATTGTAATTTGATCGTGGTGCGGATGCTGAGTAAATTAGTCGTGAGAGAATATTATATTTTCACCTAAAAAAAATCGAAGCACCTGTCAAATTTCATCGGTGGCTATTAAGTACATACAATAAGTAAATTTTTATACTTGTCCGTTATGCAGGGTTTTAGTAAATTTTATACATTTAAAGATTGTAATAGTATTTTTATCAATTCTTATTCATTTGGAGTGTTGTGTTCAAAAATGTTGCATGATAGCGGGCGGGTAGCCCCGGACACTATGCTGTCTGGACACGGTTTTTACTCTTCTTCGAACTGCAATTTAATGTAATTTTGCTAACTCATTTAGAGTACTTCAATTAGTACCACAATATCTTAAATATGTTAAATATTTCTGCATCTACAGTAATAACATAGGTGGAGTACTTATGTTATTAATATCGTTGCAGAAATACTGTGATATTATACCAAAAATTACGAGGAGAACCAGTGAAAGAGCAAAATAAGAGAAAAATTAAATGACAGAAACATTTGCAAGCAAAATTAGTACGATTAAATGCAATTTTTCAACGAGACGAGTGGAAGAGAGATATAATGTCCCACCAAGTTTACTTCACGATTGACGTGGTCGCGAAAGTTTAAGAAAGCGAGAGTATAACATCTTCACCATATAAAAAGTGAAGGAAAAACTGAAGAAAAAAAGCAATAAAAAATATCAAATAGAATTACACATGACGGAGCTAAAAGATTTTAAAACCATATAAAAATATCCAAAATCTTTCTTAGAGAAAACGAGACTGAATTGATTGTTCACGAAGAAATATTTTATGAAACTCTGATTGCCTTGTCAGAAATACCAAGACTGTGTATTTGGAAATGCCTGTGAAGACTGTGTTCATGGAATATTTGTTAACTGTGATGTTTGCAAGGCAAAGAGCGGTTGATCCATCATGAATAAAATGTCCAGGGTTACACGCATTCTTTTGACGGCAAAAAACTAGACCTTACAATAAACAGTATATTTTCTTGAAAAAAATGTGATGTAATAGTTCAAAGTTTGATTAATATAAATAAAGGAATTTCCAATTTAATATTAAATATGATTATTTCATTTTCACAGAAATATCCTGTATTTTTATTTTTATTTGCGTTTCATTTAAGTGTCCGGGGCTACCTCCCCTTCCCCTACATATATATCTAAAACATACAAACTATTATATGAGACGTTGATTTTGAAAGTAAGACAACTCCGTTTTATGTTATTGCTTTTTTTTGATTAAAAATATAAAATTGTGTCAATTTGTAATAAGATTCAGCTTTAATTATTTTTTTTAGAAAATGGTGTTGTCTCACTTTCAAAATCAACGGCTCATATATACAATATAAAAAACGAAATATGCAAGCATTTACGTGTCGTCCTGCTCAACGATTACCCGAATAATGTTTTCAGTGTGTGTAATTAACGTGGCGCAACGGTACCATAAAATTAAATACTTTTATATTACATTTATGTATAAATATTTTATTTTTGTACATAAATTTTATCAATGAGTGATGAAAATGTTTAGAATATTTATTTTTCAGATTAGTATATATAATTGCAATACAGTTTCTTAAGTCTGATCACTAATTGATCAAGTGTTTTGAAGCTCACGGGCGTAAGGCGTAAGTCGAGAGATCTAATTAAAGCACCTACCGCGGTGCGCCGCAGAACCCCAGTCAGAGCCTATTATCACGCCTCCTCCTCCTATTAGCATTGTCTCCTCGAGGGCGATACTTATCTTTATTTAAATTCACTTCTTGGTAATTGGGTTGACGAGTCGACAACGTGATTTGCATTGATGAGAATTGGCCAGTATATCCGTATCCCCTAACTTTGAGGACCCTTATAATTTGTTTTATTGCTTTCATAAAACTGAAATGATTTACATATTGACACTCTTTCGAATTAATTCGTAAAATAATTAAATAATATATAATACATACAGTACCTCCCGATTAATAAGAGATCACAACACGGTTCTCGAAGTCACTCACTCCATAAAAATATCTGTGCGCTACAATTATGTTGTACATTTCACACAATGTTTTGTGTCGCTTTATTCAGTGCCATATAGAAATGTGAAAATTTATGAAACGTAAAAATATAAGGGGTTAATAATGTACCTACGCGCGCTGTTATTATGGCTGTAGTTTGCACGTTCGATATACACAAACCGAGATGTTGTAGCACTTTTGATAGCAACTACGTACGAGTGCAGTCAAAGAGGATGCGCTTGGTTATTTTTCATTAAGGCACACGCGATAAAATCACACAGAGTCGTTGCCTCATTAAAATCTTCTGGTGCGCGCATCTGTAAGCCTTTTGTGAAGGCAGTAACGCGGTGCTCTCGACGCCTTTCACGTGTCATTTGGGGCACAATGCCGCATGCCGAAGAACGCCCCGCCTTACAATTTTTGCTATGACATGACGACATACTTTTTATCAATTTATCGATGTTTTTTTACATTTATACTATTTATTAATAATTTCGAAAGAAGATGATACAACTATAAAAATAACTATTATTTAAAAACATGATACTTAACGATTCATTCTGTAACCGTCGACATAAAATCAATCTATATGATTGATATACTCAGTTTATTAATAAACAAGACAAATATCAATAACCGTTAAAGTATTAAAGTTAATAAGAAAGGTTATGCTTTACGTGAAAAGATGAGAAAATTTTACGCTGAAATTTAGGTACACGGTTGTCCAATATTTAACGTAGCTCACTTTGCATATTCACAAGGCGGTCGGGCGGGTTACCACTAACCTACCAACTTGGAATGGTAATGTCTCCCATTAGCTGTGCACCGTGCTGAGCGCCCAACAAGAGTTGAACCGATTATTTACCGTTATTTTGTGCTTGATCAATTCTTAATAAAAATAGCTTAATGATAGGTAAAAATCTAAGAAAATGAAATAGAACATTTAAATACATGCATAAATAGGGCATGTACTTTTAAATTATGATTGATATCTAATGCATCTTTTAGATATACAGAGAGAACCTAGTGATAAGACATGCTGTTCTCCACTTTCCACAAAATACAAAGCCGCGTTTTTCCCTATATAGAGAAATGAAAGAATTTAAATTTAAACAATATTTAAAATTTGCCGTCTGGGGATTGAACTCAAAACCATCGCGTATACAATTATACACTTTGGGCTGCACTATAATGTAGTTAATGTATTTGTTTTGATATATTTGTAATTATAATATTAGATTGGCGCATTGGGATCGCGTCAATGTCTATGGGTTCGAGCCCTTACTTAGGAGAATGATTATATTATATTATTTTCGTAACCCCGCTCTGGAACGAAAAAGTGCGGCGTGCATGCGAAGCTACACAAAAATATTAAAAAACCTGCACCAAGCTCAAACGGGTATAGGAATATAAGGAAAATTTCATTTTTCGTCCCAATGAAAAATATAATAATATGTGTAATAAAATTTAAACAAAATGGCGCAGACTATAAAGTAAAAATTGTACGAGTATGCAATAGATGCAGGTCACGAGCGCGAACACGCGGAATGTAGTTTGACACAGCATATATATTTCTGGTTATCAGTATTATAAAAATGAGGGCCTGTGAAGTTTTTTTATGCTCTTTTTTATTCATGCTGGATATTACTACGCTATGTCAGCGCCCCCGATCAACCTACATATGTATGTATGTTATACCTGGACGCCACGCCACCCTCATAGCACAATCATTACGACTCAGATACAAATATTGACTGCGGCACTGCTGCTGTTACATAATTACTGGGAGGGTAAGTTTGTTGGCAGAAAACCACTTAAATTGACACTCAAACAAATTGTTATATGTTATTTTTTAATGAGACTTTTATACTTAAGTAATTTAAATTTAAACGGGACTTAAATCATTATACATTATATAATATTCTAAAATAGGCTGAAAATTTATATTAAGTAATAACAATACTAAGATCTCTATTTCACCGTGATGTGACCACGATGATATTACCCGAAGAAAAAAAAGGAATGAAAATAAATAAATAATGTCTAGATGTAGTATGCACAGACCACACTGAATACTATAATAAGTAGACACTCACATATGTATGTATATTATTTTGTAAAGACAACGATTATATAGATGGGATTAATATAAATGTATGTATTGTGGCATTTTATTTTTTATATTTTATTGTTCGACCACATTTTATCTCACGGCGATCTTTGATTTAACATCATCTTTTATTTAACGGCGAAGTAGATAACTACTGTTACTAGTTATCAACTTAAAAAAAATTCAAGTCGAAAATGTGTAAAATGCTTTGTCACGTAAAGTATTAAATATCTCACATGTACAAGAACAACAGACAGGAGTCCTCGTATACAAATATAAAGGGAAAATCATGCAACCACAACGCTGACGGAGCGCTTTCGCTTCGTAAAAGAAATCTGTTGTATTAGATACCTTTGATAAGCGACTATTCTACAGACATATGTATATGTATATCGATTCTTAGTGAGTGCAGTTACGTATTACGTATACGTCTGTCGTCAGAAACGGATCGTTATCTGTTTCCACTAAAGGAAACTGGCTTTTCCACGAAAGAACCGCCCGACATTTTACCTCCCTCCTTTCCCCCGCTGTGACTTCTCCTTTTTGCGTTATTTCATTTTTCTTTGCCAACGTGCACCTGCTAGTTAGCTGCCGCGGGCTCTCATTGCTCGTGCAATGTTAACTGGACGTTCATTCATAAATAAGATATAAAACGGTAACTCGCAATTTATTTCCTTTTAATAAAAAACTGCAGTCATTCCGTTATGAATCTAGCTTAAGTTTTACAAAGATTGAAATTACTTCAAATTGTCATTAATATAATATTTAGAAATGTAACTAAATGTACAGGGGATTGTATATTTCTAATATGATTAATACACTATGAAAGCTAAAATCACTTCCGAAATTAATGTTTAATTATCTATACTTACTTTTTATAAGTATTTATATTATTCTATATATATAGTATATTGAAATGTAAAGAAATTTATTGTAAGCTTATGTTACTGTTGTATCGCAAAAAAATAAAGCTGGTGTAGCGTCACGCGTATGAAATAAAATAACAACGACAACATGGTGCGGATGGGGCATGATACATATTTGAATACATTACTGAACACGCAGATAATACTAGCGACAAGCCATAGGTATTCATAACGCCTACTCGCACCGTACGTGAATATAGATATTGTCAGACATCTATCGATCAACAAGTTTTTATTTATTTTTATGGAAGTACGTTTATAAAAACAGCAAAAACTTATTGACCAAGTATTATTATTTAAATATAACAAAGAATATCAAATTATAGATATTTATATCATAGAAGTGAATATACTTAGGATTATTTTTTAGTTAGTTATTGATAAACAATAGTATGTAGATCAAATTATATTTGTGTAGGTTTCGTGAGATATACATATTTATGTACCTTTCGTGAAATACTTATATAGTAATTAAGTATAACAATTATATAGCTTTAGCTATATTTTATATTTTTGTTTCGTGAGAACTTTAGTAGATTCTATAAATATGTACATATAGAAAATATATTATTACAATAATGAATTTATCACGTAAAATATATTCAGTGTGTGGCGAACTGGATCGAAGCATTCTCTGATTTCTTGTAAACACGTACATTGTGTCCCAGACGTGTTGGCAGCGTTTATTCCTTTAATATAAGAAAAAGCTACGTATAAAATATCTGTTACATTTCTAAATGAACGAGCATAAAGTATTGTAGGTATCTCTTTTCTACTATATCTCGCAAACTTTAGAGTAAATAGATGAGAAATCTCGGTCAACTATTACCCCAATCATTTTTAAGTAATATATTATTTAGAAGCTTTAAAATTCAAGTATTTGATTTCAATTAAATATATATTTAATATATTTATTGACATATTCAAAATTTGTTATATTAAAATCAAAATAATAAAGTACAATAAATTAATCAATAACAATTTGAACTTAAGACAAGGACATATCCTTACGATTGTAACGAGTAGTATCGAAGTGAAATGTCCGATAGATGGTACATAGGTAATTCGGATATCACTTCAGTTTGATTAGAAACGGTGAAGGGATAAGTATTCCAAATAAAATAAATTATACATATACTTAATTTTTTGCATTATAAGTATTTTATTTAAAATTAATTTGCTGCTTATTAATTATACTTCTAATAAGAATATTAATGAATAATAGAAGAAATCAATATATTGGATATTATTACGAAAACAATAATTTTGCTTAAATAAAATCTTACGTTTTAATTATCTTTAAAGTGATTTATTACTGAAATATTGATAAGAAAAGCTTGAAACTACAGAGATTAGACAGGACTTGTCACCTTACGAAGGAACCCTCTAGGAGAAGTGCCACTTGAGACAAGCCTCTCTTTCCCGGAACGACGTTTGTGAGCAAACATAATTCACCCAAAATATGTAGAACAACGCCTTTAAATTAACTTTAATAGATGAACACACAAAGCCTTATGCCGCAAAACCATCGTATATGATAAAAGACGGTGCTACCTGCAAAAAGCGACTATATTACTTCACAATTTGTCATATAATGAACCCAGTTGCCGACGGTACAGGCATACGTATTTTAATATTACATTCCTTGTGAGCATCTTATACGTATGCAAATTAAGCGGTGTGTTCAAGGCGAGCCCAAAAACGGAATTCGTAAAATCCTTTGGACAAATCCGTATTACAGTACTAACATTAGAATATTCGAGATCGTTTCAACGCCAAATAATAACAAAATATTTTATTTATAAATGCTTATAAGTGGCAATGACATAATATTCTTGATATTTTGAGACACATATCGTAATTTTTGAAACACGACATTTCTACGTATATTAAAAGCTTTCATTATTAGCAAAAAAATAATATATTGGTCATTTCCTAAAAAAATGAATATTTCACGATAAACATTATCCGGCGATTTTATGACAAACGAGATTCTACGTAACTTATCTTTTTTATTGTAATATATATATTAGAAATATAAAGATTCAAAGCAAGCGAATAATTAGAAATGTTCAGGCGCAGCATCCGCGAGTGATTGATGTAGTGGAAGTCGGTTACCGCTTACCGCCTCGCCCTCTATTGCCAAAGCGACAACTTGGAGACATTAAGAATATTTAAATTGTAAATTGCACTCCAGTACTGAATACCCATTGTCTAAAAGTTCAACCTTTGAAACAATTACATTTTATTATATTTAACATACACACATTAACTGGCAAGTAATCCGTCAATCAATAATTAAGTAATCAAATTATTTAAACAGGATTAGTAGTAAATGATTATTTGTTTGAAGTATTAGAAGTACTATAACATAGTTTTGTAACTTTATACTTTCGCTTTGTTTTCGGTACATTTATAGAACCTTGGAGATATGAATAAATCACATACAAAGACAACAAGTTTGTAACAATAAGACTCATAGATACCGACTGTAACGTGAATATAACAAACTAAAGAACTGGCCTGATTGAATCATCCGGCTGTTCTTTGTCATAAATCCGACAACGACTGGCCGTCCAACAATGCGTCCTGAAATTGTTCCATTTCTCATTTTGTTACTCTCCCCTTTAATCTCGCATCCGTAGAAAAGTGGATCAACGTTGCAAAAGGGCATTGCAGTGTAGACTCGTTCTGATTAATGTATTGTGTAAGTAGGTAGCCACAGTATTGACTGCATTTATCCCACTTAATAACCTACTTAAATATTATTTTTATATATTATTAGTGAGAACAAACATGAAAAAGAACTTAGCATTTCAATTAGATGATTAAAAAAAATCGTAAATTTGAGTTATAATCGTAAATGAGTAAATTATTTACGATAGACATATTTTAAAAATCTGAATGTACATCATTATAAATCATTAAAAATATTATAGTTAAAAATGTAAAATAAGGTGATGTTAAAAGAAAAAAATCTTCTTTATTATCATAAAATACTAAATTCTTCGTGAAAATTTGGTAAGGTATCCATAAATCTCCGAATTACGTTTGGAGAAAAATAATACGTACCTAACGTAATCTTATAATTCCTGTAAGTCAAAAGTTAAGAGCAGCTATGATTTCAGGCGCTAAACAAGAGATCCACGGATAGAAGAAAACAGAATGTCTTATGAGCGGGATAATGTTAAATTTATTAGAGTGTTAAAATGTTTACGGATATCGCGCGGCAACGCAACGCCCCGAGGACGGCAGCGCGGCGCGAGCGGCGAGCTCCACTCACCCTTGTAAACACGTTTTATTGGCTTTATAATATGTTTTACGCGTGACGTTTAACAAACGATCCCAGAAGAGCGTCGAATTATTTTTACGGCACGTACTCGCGCGCTACGCGAAAACATTGGGATATTTGGTACACGAGGGATTTTGTAATTACACCTCTTATATAAACAGTTTTCATTCTTTGATGTTTAACGAAAGCGAAATTTATTATTTACTCTATTTAATTTTAAATAAATATAAAAATAAATCTTTATGGAAATTTTAAAATGAAGAAATTTAAGAACGTTTCTTCATGGAAAAGTTACAATCCAAAGCTAATTTCGAAAATCAGTGAGTAAAATATGTGTTGTGTTTGCTCTGGAATGCAGCGTAACGAACAATTGTTCGCTCTAATACCAGTCAACCACTTGATGAAGGTCCAGTCCGCACCCTCTAGCCGCCTATTTCCTGTCAGTATTACCACATAAATGGTTAGTAAATAGTGATATGTCCTGTTATGGACAATATATTGCATTAATGGTATTAAATTTTAGTGTAACACAGTTGAAACGCGGTTCATCGGACTAATTGTTAAGATACGCATAAGTCATACGTATATTTGAATGTATGTAGAAAAACTTTTTGTACATAGATAATAGTAATATCTCAAAAACAAAAATTAAAATGTTTAAGAAGAATAAATAAATCTATATATAAATAGGAAGGAAAATCTTTGGATCCCTTTTTACGAAAATTACACGGACGGAGGAGGATAAAACTCGGCACACTTATAATTTATATAGTGAAAGAGTGCACTATGATTATAATTTCTAAAAATAATACTTAAAAATACATTAAATTAATAAAATAAATGTTACCCACACTACCATCATTTGACATCCATGTTTATATAAAGTGCCATATACGTCATTACGCAATGCGTTATTAACGCATTTACGGGGACCCTAGTATTAATAACTGAATTAAAGGAGAATCGGCCGCAGAAAAAAGTCATGGCTTACGAACATCCGCGAATGGATGGCTATTATATTATATTATATTATATGGACTGAATATGCGAAGCTGACTGCCAACCTTCACTAGTTGAAGAGGCACTAAAATAAGAAGAAGAAGTATTAAGAACTAGCTAATTCGGCAAACTTCGTACCGCCATATTATATTGCTGTCAACACTGAGGCTTTTAAATAATTGCTCTATTTTTTAAATATTTTTTTTTGCTTACAGACCTTATTCTGGTAATCTTGAATATAATTAGTATAAAAGAAAATAAATATTAAATTTCGTGGTCTCCATTGTCCACTTCTATGTGATGCATATTGCAAATTCAATCTTATTTAAAAATGTAAAAAATAAAAATGTCATCTATATAAGTACGTCGAATATACATATACTTACTCAAATATAGGCATACTTAAATTATAAAAAACTTTCAAATAAAGAATTGACTGTCACCAATACACCACGTTTATTAAAGGTAGAAGCTGTTTATATAAATGCAAAACAGATCGGCAGCTTGTCAGTTCGGCTCAATGCAGATTCTGTCGATCGAATATGGATTTAGAATTTTCCCCATTTCGTACGCTCCGGGACTCACCCTCGTATTCTATAGACGCGGTTGGACAGCCGAAAAATAATCTTTACGGAAGGTAATTTAGGAGTAGGAATTTATATTACATTTTTAGAAATTTTTAAGTCAATGTAATAAAGTTATGTTTGATATTGAAGCGACTTAGAAAGGTAAAGATTTGATTTGTTATAATTTTTTTTGTGTTTGTATACATAATAATAACATTTATATTTTAGTAATAAACCTAGTACCTAGTACATCAGGAGCTAATGTAGTATTGATTTGAATCCTCTTATGTTGATCCTTTAAAACATATTAAACCAAAAATGAAAGATGGTTTTGGTTTTTTGTATAAACAAGATAAGACAAGATCAAGAAAATAAGATTAAACCGCCATAAACTCGCAAATGCGACGAGTAAATCTGCGGTAGTTTCTCAGGATTTACTAAAACTCGTAGACTTGACTCGAAATGGCGTAAAACGTAAACGTAGCTCTCGGTAATCCAGTGCGTCTTAGCTTGATCTTCGGATATTTGAATTTGTGTTCGATGTTAAAATATTTCCCTTCAATCCCCCAGTTCTACCTTCGTCCCGAGTTGCGGCTGGATCTAATCGGAGGGATATTAAAACTTTCCGCCCGCACTACATCTTTTGTGCTAACTGGAGACCCCGACCCTACAAGACCCCTTCTTCATTTGTCTGTATCTTTTTAAATTTATAAATATGTTGTTTGCATTTGTTGAGATAACCGTCATTATTTTTTATGTCTGTTACATATTTAACTAAAGATTTACTTTAAATATATTTCAAAACAAATTCTACATCCCATTAATACCTAAAAGAGATAAACGATAGATATATTAAGCATATAGACATAATAAAAAGGTTCTTACTAAACCTTGTATAATAAAATAATCAAATAAAAATTAAAAACAAACTAAGAACACGCATAAAAATATTCTCTCATAATTTTATTCATCCTGACACGTAGATCAGTATCATAATGGTATAAGCATATTGTATTGCCATGAAATTCGGACAAGTGTGCGGTTTTTCTAGCAAACGTTTATTAAATTATTAATAAGCGCCATGTATTGTATATTATAATGTCTTATAATTTAGTTACATAATGCTTGTATCCAAATAAAAGAAACATTAAGTTCAATGTTAATAGCCGTAACAATAATTAAGAGGTGTTCGTTTTGAAACCGCATTGTACTGGCGAGATTTAATTAGTGAAACGACAATTCCGGGGCGACGCCGGGATCTCGACATCTTTCCTCTTAACTCTAAAGGTACCTACAGATGAAACATTTTGAAATTGTTTTTTATTCATAAAATTTTTTTTACATTTCCAAAAGTAACAGTGTAACATCATTGTGACTATGAAAATATTCATAATATAAATATTAAAACTCGAAATTCGTAAAGTATACTTTCAATTTTATAAGTATTTGTAATATCTATAATCAACACATAAAATTTGCTATTAATAAAGAAAAACCATTCGAGAAATAACACAAAATCACTGAATTAACATAACATGGGGAATTTTGATGTTTCTACAATAAAATATGAAAACTAAAAATAAACGCTCTTTACCTTTCCTATTTATGTTACGTTCTGTACGTGTACTTATAAAAGTCTGGTATAGCAAATGTGGGATGAATCTAAAACCAGGAGAATTTAATTACGAAGGTATTACAGGCGTAAACGGACATTGCTACAGATTATATAAGTTCGTTTTCTTTAAAAATGGAAAATAAATGTACCAATATCCTATAGTATAGCTATATTTCTATTTTTTATCTTATATTAATAATGATTCAAATACATTCTATATTCAGTAAATTTATTTTGTATAAACAACTACTTCGATAAAGTTATTATAACAACGAATATTATGTAGCTATGAACGATTTGTCATATTAAAACGTAATATGCTTCACAAAAAGCGTCCGATAATACGACACGTCTGGGACTACTGGTAAATCGGATTTCCCTATCTTCCCATATTTGTATTCGAAGCCCGATCCGTCTAATATTTTCTTCCAAGTTCGCCGTCGCTATCTACGTTCTTTTCTGACACTGAATCTAATCGGAATAGATATTAAAACTTGCTACAACAAGATCCTTCTTTTTTCCGAATAAAGCAAAAGTAATTTTGGCAACAAGCATCTTGGGATATTAAGGGAATTATTATAAAACGTTTGATAGATAAATTATGTACATATTTGTTACAAAATTATGACATTTATACATGGTATAAAATGCACCCAATATAACGGGCGCGGTGTATTGGGAACGTTATTATTACTAGTGTTATTAGTCAGTTTTAGTAAGTTATATACTTCCACTAAAACTAAAACTGACTAAATTGAGTCTCTGGTGATTTTTTTTTTATTTTTCTGCATCTCAGATGGACTATCCTTAGAGACTTTCCTTTACAACTGGCATAACACAATATCACTTTTAATCTAAAGCCTTGAAAATCGTCTATGACATGTGTTCTATATTAAAAACAACTGTATTATAAAAGTACAGTATGTATTCAAATTTGGAGAACAATTTGATTAAATTGTCAATAATAATTAAATAACTCAAGGTTTTACTTAAGAAAAACATAACGATTTTAATTGAAGAACATTAATATTCTTTAAGAATACTCAAAAGAATTAATTAAAAGAGTCTTCAAATGATTTCGCCAAATAGGCATTCCAAAACCACGCAAAATAAAACCGCTCGAGTATCTGTAATTTAAGTTAGGGGTACAATATTTTTACCTTTTTCAATGCTTTTTTTAGTTACAGTGCCCTAAGTATACTTATAATAAAAAAGAGAAAAGTCTTTGATTCAGAGTCTATTCATGCAAAATAGCAAACCTTGTTACGAGATATGCTCTGAGACTGACTATTCGTCTGAAGATATAAGAACAAAAGAATTCATCTTTTAGCTTTTGAGCTTCACCAATTTAATTTATGTTTAATAATTGTATAACTATTACAAATATAGGTAGAAACAATTTTTTTATTCACTTAATAAAAAAGGAAATAAGGAAATGAACCCTTTTTCCTATTTTTAATCTAGCTTCCGTATTTTTCTAGATATGTAAGATCTTCTTTCTTTTCAATCAATGTTTTTAGTTTTCATCTATTACAATACACAACGTCGCGCTTTGCTCTTCTTGAATCTTACTTAAACAAGGCTACCTCATCTATATAGCTATATATATAAAGCGTAAAGTGTAAAAAAAACTGGCAATGACATTTAAACCTACAATAACATGACAGGCATAATTTAAAATAATTGTCATATTTTTTGTCATATAAGTTTGCAATCTGAATGCATCATACATCAACAGCAAAGTCACTACACAACATAGTGACTTTGGTTGTGTTGTCAATTTGATTGGGCATCGTTTTAAAAAGAGATTTATTTTGTTGTAGAGTCGATTTTCTTTCAGTTGCAAGTAGCCATTCCCCGCAAATTCCAGCGGGCCTTTCTTTAAAGGACTTGCTTTCAACCTGACCCTCTCCTTTTTTGTAATCCCCTTTCCTTATCAAAAGAACTCTACAAAAATTAAAGGACTTCGTAAGCCCGGATTAGTTACTGTTACAAAACCAGAGTTAATATATATTATAATTACCTAACTAATATATAGGGAAAAATACATTATTTTAGATATTAAATGAAATTA
>JAKGSA010000136.1:3973233-4013536 GCA_033558755.1 Philaethria dido
GCATCTTTTGTTAAATATTTTACGAGTTTTGGGACACTGTAACAAATAAAAGTAGATATATATATATAAAGTCGCAAAATGTTAAATAACAAAATATTTTTAATTTACTAGTGACTTAAAAAATAGCTAAAATAACTTTTAATTTTACACAAACAGCAACAAAACAACTTTTACTTGTTACAGTGTCCCAAAACTCGTAAAATATTTAACAAAAGATGCGAAGATCCTGACTGCGCTCACCTCCCCTGAGAAGCTTCCAACTTCACTACTTAGCACCTAACTAACCATTTTCGTTTAGATTCTATCAACTCGACGAGTGTCTTCATTTAATACTAAGACTACTACTAAATCGAATCATGTTGAAAATATAATTTATAAAATGATATACGATTAATTTTGAAATTCATTGTATAAAAAATACACATAGCATTAAAGACTATGTGTAAAAACACACGTGAGAAGTGTCCAATTTCAGCTTGTACGAATTTGTTTCAATTTAAAGGTTGAGAGGCGGAAACGCTGTGCAGCCAAGCGATTCAATGGCCATAGCTGTTGCTTTGTGCGCTGCCACTGTTTGGTTGAGTGAACCGTTGCTGTCCTGTCTCATTTCACTACAAACACTTGTATGAACTTGTAGGTAATATTTTCGAAAAATAGTTTAAAAACATTAGTATAATTTATCAGTATAATGTATCTATTCTTCTATTCTATAATAAGCGTAAAAATAGATATTTAGATTTATGATAGTAAAATTAAGTTCTTGAATAAATCTAAAGTGATCAAGAATAAATAGTAAAGTGTAGTTATTGCTACGTTTCAACTATCAAGTTTGTCGCCGAGCACTCGCTCAACGTTCATCTGTCCTCTTCGATTGTTGCGCTAAGAATAAATTGCTATCTGTGGATATCATTCTTGTTGTTAAACTTTGAGAGCCATTTATATATTTATATTACAAAGTAAGAAATATATCCTTCTTTCGTGATGATATAAACAAGTATGTTCATAGAATAAATTGCAAATTTGATCTTCACTTGGGGATAAAAATTATATTATTTTTTGTTTGTCTGTCTCAAAAAGCGCCTAATGTAACGTTAACATTGTAGGTGTAGTGTCAACACTAGGTTTTCTCTAAACACGCCACGTGATTTTTGAAATAAATTACGAAAGAATCTGTGTCAATACAGTACAAATAGATTTATTGAATGTCTGATATCCTGGTCATATAGAAACTTTACTTACAATATCTTATTCAGGAAACTTTCGATTAATAATAAAGTGGCAAAGTTTGTTTCGTTACTTCATGTATTGAATGTCGCGGAGTGCTCGTCTATTCACCGATCAGCCCTGAACTTTTTAATTAGTTTAACAACAATAATAGACTGCCATCTTGTTAAATCGAACTATCACTTCGAATTTGGATCTTTGTTTTAACAAAAGTTTTGATATATTAATACAAATTATAGTTAAAATGATGATATGATAGTAGATACACTATATGAAAGGAAATAGTTTCTACAAATATATAATCGGAGGAATAGAAGTGACCAGCGTCCAGCGTCCAATGTTCAATGTATAGCCATCGGAAAGTCATCAGTTATGTAGGGCGTATCGTCGTGCGCCATGTGGCCGGCACTCTTCTGCGTAATTTTTCCGCAGGCTGTTCCACAATTTACCAAACAACGTTCGCGTCGCTTTGCTTACTCACGACTTTAATTTAAAAAACCAAATGCTAACATTCATAACGACGCGAAAAATTTGTACGCATAATATATTTGATTGTTGTGATAATTTCATTCTCTGCTATGAATAATGTAATAGGAGAGGAGGATATCCTCTGTGATTTTTTTTACTTTCGAACAAACGTGTTCTACAAAATTTTTGTTTACGATATATATTCTATATAACTTCATATAGGTAGACGTCGACGTCATACGCCGTCAGTGCTGCATATGAATTAAACCGCGGAAACTAATAGCAATAAAAGAGAGTGAGAGCCAAAGCACTCTGAATCGTACAACATTTAATGCAAATTGAACGAAATATATTGGTGCTCGTAGTATTTTATAAATATTTTTTGGAGATATAAAATAAAATGCACTTTATTTAAAGCAAAACGTACAGCATTCAATTAATTGACGTTTTTAAAATAAACTTTACGTATAAAACCAGTATTCAATTCATTTTTCTATAATTTTTATTATTTGTAATTCATTTTCTATTATGTTTGTTATGTATTGAAAATTTTAATAAAATAATCTTAATCTTTACTGATTTTGTTTTCCTTTGTGTATAGAGTTATTGTTCTTTACATCATATTTGGCTTTTCTATAATAAAAATATTCGTAGTACGACAGAGAAGCGCTCATAAAAAGTTATGCTCCATTTAGTTACAGCCAAGGCATATTTAGTTTTGGGAGCCGGTGCATCTTATTGCTTACTTAATAAAATTAATAAAAACGCAAAAGAAAATTTTGAGATACGAAGATATTTAGTTACCTATAAAATGTGTATCATAGGACCTATGATACGCATTTTATATATGTATGCTGGTGTTTGAATGTTGCATGTATTTCATTTAACGAAAAATAGCGTTGTACTACCAATGTATATAAATAATTTATAATATTATCATATAATTAATGTTAATAAATTAATCTCACGTTCAGAAGACAAATTAGACGCAGCCTGCTCGACTAACGACGGACTATTTGGATTAAATGGAGGGTTGATGTTTATGATTTACGGAGGCTTGTATAATTGTGGCGCCTGGCGGCCGCAACTGTCGTTCCACACGACGCGGCGCGACTCGTTTTAACACCTCTACACTTTGTTCCGAAGAGTATTTAAATATTTCATACTCTTTGATAGTTAAAATTAATCTACACATGATTTTGAAAGGTTGTACATCACTGTAGCTGAATTTTGATTATACATCAATAATACTGGTACCATACAACTAGCCAAACCTACTTTATTTCAGTTTTATAGATTATACTAATCATATTTTTTATTAAAGAAATCTAAAATGGTTAATATATGAGAAATATTATATATATAAAACGTATCACATAAAAATCTGATAACCTCTTATATCAGTTAAAAAATTTACTAATATATTTTATAGTATTTCAAACAACAATATTTGTAACAAGTTAAAAATTCGTTCAATAGTAATATTATTCAATATTGTTAAAGCTTGTACAGGTGATTATAACGTATGCATAGATGTTTAAAAGCGCCTTACATAATGAACAATTAATTTTCGCTTAGCTCTTCATTATAGAAAAGTTATTCTAAATGTTCCCCTTCTCATGTTGTGTAGTCGAGCATGGTGAAAATAGACGACGATAGCGGTAATAAAACATGATAATCAAGTTCAAAACGTGGAAACAACGCGACGTAGCCGGCATGTTGACTATTCATTATAACATCTCGCCATAAGACAAACAATCCTCTGTTATGTTATTAGATTCCCTCCATAGTGGAGATATTCTGCCATCTGTACTTACGTAGGTTACTGGGTACCTACGTACCTACATATGTACAGGTCTAAAACAATTTTATAGTGTTGAGTTTGTTTTATCCTTCTATTGGAAGGCGATATAATGGTTTTAACTCCATTTTCTTTGCATTGAGAGATTCTGATAATTGTGGGTAGGATAAGTGGTATCCTAGCCAGAACCAAGAGGATTTATTTTGAATATACCAAAACATTATACAGAATAAAATGTCTACTACTAAGATCCCAAAACTATCGTATGCAATTATTTATATATGTCTCAAATGAGTCACAATAGTATGAAATTCTCCTATATGTATTTTCATAGTTACATTCGTCGTTATAGATAGAATTCGTTATAGCTAATTTCTATTTACCATTGTCATTGTTCCAATAACGTTAAGGGTCATAAGATAATACGCAAAGTGAAAAAATAAAATGATTATTGTCGTTCACACACATACGCAGTGGCACTGGAGTTATGACTTGTTTGTCTTCGCAGACTAATTAAAAAGTTTGTTTCGTTGACTTTCGTGTAGATAGGAGTATGGCGCCGGCGTAAACTTACTATCAATTTGTTAAAGGAATAAATAGGTTGTCTATTTAGTAATGCATACTGCCTATCTGAATATGTTGGGGCAAAAAATGTTCGTAAAGCCATTAATATAGTCATGTAGCAGACGTATGACTGGCTGAACCTCATATGAATATTTATGGGCGGGTTGGCACGATCCTACAGATAATGGAATATGCAGACGGTAGTAGATCCGATTAGTTTGCTGGCACAATTAGCGAATGCCGTATATATAAAAATATCGTACTGAATATTAGTATACGATATAGTTGCTACCATTTGCTAAGTAAATTGAACTCGATAATTTTTACTTAGAACTATAAAAATATTTATTATGTAGTATGTCTAAGCCAGGTTAGATGAACTACAAGAAGGATTTCTCATTTATCACAATATGTTAAATGATAAAAAAGCACACAACATGAGAAGTCCTTTTTACAAATTTGACTGTCTCTATAACATAGATTATAGAATATGCTATTATATAATAGACTGTATAACATATTATAAACAGATAAATGAGCTCATTGGACAAAACTGTATAAGTTAGTACTGGTACCGGTCGTAAAAACATGAGAAAAAAATTTAAACAATCGATAACATAATACTTTAATAGAACATCGACGATGCAATGTACCAAGATTTATGGTTGTAAGGCCAGCTGAAAACGGGCGATAATACAATCCTCTCATAAGCACGAACCTTAATAATGTCAAGAATAGCAAATCCAATTCCATTTATTTTAATTTTTTTAATTTTCTTGTTGTAGTTTGTGTTTAAAAAAAAATAAGTCAAGCTGCTCTATTAATTAATGTGAAAAGAAAGCTAATTAATAATTAAAGCTATTATTGTAGAATATTATATAACATAGGTTGGCAACGTTTCATAGCAATTTCTTAATGAAACGATACATCGCGAAGTAATTAGATAAATTATTTAAGTTGTTTGCACAGTTAGAAGGGCGCGACAGTAAGGCGAATGTGGTGCGGTCGAGTCGTGTACTACTTTGGTCTGAAAGAAAAGTTTTGGTGTGCTTTATGCAACTCCTAAAACAAATATTTAAAAAATAGTATTATTGTAAAATTTAATCTTTAATTTAATTTTATCTCTATTTAACCGGCTATATAAGAGAAATGCGTAAAACTATAAAACCGGTTAGACTTATTACTTATAAATTATGATGATTATCGTAAGAAATTAATTTATTGAATAAATAAACTATTATGACCATCATGTTTAAAGAGTTGCGTCGGACAGGGACATTGGTGCGACGGCGTCGAGAATGTTCTGGCGCGTCGGCACTAAGCCCGCTCGTACGCCCTAATAAATTGCGATTTAAGTTGTCTCTCGGATAACGCCAACTTTTCCGCGTTTGTTCCGCGCCCGACACTTTTTCCGTCTCTTCATTTCCTATCTCTTACTTTTGTATTTTCCGTTCTTTCTTCGCCGAGATAAACAGGCGAGAAACGTTGAAAGGGGCTTTACAAATTCAAATTGAACTTATCACACAACTTTTTACATTTGTTTCTGGTCTGGAGTTCGAGGGAAAAGAGCGAAGAGGCATTTAATAGTACAATCTCAGGGAAGATTGATGATTTTGTATCACACCTCGCTTCGGGCGGCTCGTAACGAGTTGGATGGCTCTAGACGTGGGTTACACTGAGTCTTATCTGGAATAGAATGTCGTTTTATCTCAAATTACATGTATTACCTCAATCTCGAATCGCTTAGTTTTATGTTTCTATAATGACAATTTAAAAGTTTTATGTACGAGTAATCCTGCTATTAGATAAAAATTTAAAGTAAACACAGAGCTTCAGCTTACGTATTTAGGAATTCTGGCTATATATATTAGGCATGTCAAAATAAAGTCCTATATAAGCGTAGCGACGAAGGTGCCGGTAAGAAAGTTTCGCCGCATGTAGTAAATAGCGTTCACTTAATTTAAGGGCCATGTGTGGGCATAACCGCAGCATATTTATCCCATTATGCACGGCACGACATCCGCTGCGGTGATGCGAGTCACGTCGTCTGAAACGAATCGCATGTGACATTATTTGTGAAGATCGTGCTCTATCTTCGTCGGCGACATGCTTGGGACGTGGAGGGATTACTCACAAAGAAGTACGATTTCAACGATACGATAAAGAAGCGAGAAGTAATTCTAGGTATTCTCTTAGGGATTGACGCACGGTTAAACTTTTTCGCTTTGTGGCACTGGTACGTACACATTTATTTAATTTGTAACAATACATGTTCGCATGACCATTGTGTTTGTTAGAACATTAAAATGATGTTTACTTATGAGACTTGGACACGTATATTGTAATATTGAATTCTCTAAATGTATATGGCGCGTCTATGATAACATAATTTGAATATCATAACAAATTACTCAATCACAAATCACATCTTACTCGATTGCATTTCAAATTATTACAATAAATATTTGGATGGATTGTATTATTATGTAAATGCAATATAATAGCATAAATTATAGTTGAACTTGATTTATATGTAATTAAATCCTAAAAAAATATAAGTTGGTAATTATTATTTTTATTTCAGTCAATTACTTCTTTATTGTACTGATATGATATCCTATAAAACTATTTATAAAATTTTGTTAGTCTTTAATACGTAGAATATACTAAATCAAAAACAATCTAAAATGGCGCTTAATTAAAAAGTTCAGTAGGTGGTAAAAGGAAGTAAAAAGATAAAGGGGCACATTAGTCAGAGGTATGTGACTCAGCACAATATTGGCTGAGGCCGAGCTTGCCTGCTTGGTATTCGCTACGCAGCATCGCTGTCCGGTCGGCGATACCCTCGCGACTCCCACCCACACTTGTATTATCTTCAATATAACTATACAGTGCACACTTGTGTCTAGATACCTTCCTCTTAGATATATCTTGATTTTTTCTCGTCTTACTCAAGTGTTTTAAATTGAGTTCTATTCAAGTATATAAACAAATGTATAAATGCAATATTTCGAATGGGCTCGCAATTATTGCAAAATACCCATTCATTTTTCCGACGGTTCGCGGCGCGCTCAACCATGCGTGATTTTGTTTTTGTGCGTTTGTTCAGTGTCTGGACGCTTTACCGTGGTTATTTTGTTATTTCGAAAACCATTTGTCGTGAAATAAAACAGTTTTCTGATATTTGATCAACAATTTGTAGTGCAGAAACATTACCGCACATATTTTATGTAATTGTTTGTAGTGTTTCATTGGACTGTGTGGCAAAGTTGGCTTGTTTGATGAATCGACACAACAATGCTAATGACATTTTCCTGAATATTTGCGCCTGAATATTTGTGAATATTCCAATACAAACGAGGTGAAAAGATTCAATGGATTCGATAGAGCAGTCCCTAAGTCCCAAATTAAATCATGAAACATTTCTGCACCTGTCTGAAGCCTCGCGAGGCACATTTGCTTGCTCTGTCGTCTCATTCTTATATTATTTTCATCGAACCAAATAAGAACAGATAAAAAATTATACAATAAAATTCTATGATCATTTATACCTAACATAATTAAAATTATCACTACATTACCTACACGTATATATTGAGAAAATATCTACAATCTACAAATTCGTTGAGTGTTAAGGATTTAGCCGCCCATTCGTTTCAAAGAACTACTATCTCTATCTGGTCCATCGAATGTGAGAAAAAGCTGCGGTTTTAGCGGGACAAATTCCTTCCGATTTAGTCACGTAGTTGTGCGATGGGCCTCTTAACAGATTTGGTAAGCGTATGCTTAGGATTGGCTGAGCTATTTATTGAATGGGATTGAACAAGGATGTCTATGTAGCACAAATTTCTTAGATTTAACGTTAAACACTTTAAGCAGAAATTTATTATTATTAATGCTTTGATATTTAGTTCGCCTTATACTATAATTATAAAACTTAAGGAAAAGATAGTAAAGTTTACAAATATCTAAATATTATTACAATGATATAGCAACATAAAATGTGTAGACAAACTAAATTACTAGTTGTACGTCATTTGGCGTGTAATTACAATGCGCAGCTGACGCGTCGGCAGCCCGGCACGTGCTACGCCGCTACGGCTACGATACCATCGATATTGTCGCATAGTGCAACCGTAGAAGCGTGGCACATTGGACAATATTGCATCAATATTCCTAACAAAATAGTTTATGCAACACGCTATAGACCTTATAGACCCGATTTTATGAAACGATATTTCAGTTTCATCTAAAAGAAATATAAAATAAAAGAAATATCCTATATTTCGTTGTTATAGTATAACAAGGATAGGTATGTAATCAATATGACTACATGTAAACGTTTTTATCTAAATAAAATGTTAAAATACCGCATCCTTACTAAAACTTGGCTAACATTTGTTGCTTCGTTTTTTTGTAAAAAATTGCAACTAAGCTTGACAAAAGCTTAAATGTAGTTTTAGTCGACAATCATTCATTCTCACATTCTCATGGTTCCACACTCACAGAGCTCTTACTACGTAACAATGGTACCGGAAGATTTTTAAATAAGCTCTAGCAGTTTTGTACTTTGGCAAGAAACTAATTCTCTCTGCGAATGTATTCAGTAAACTGCTTAGAATTCAAGCTGTGTTAATAAAAAAATAAATTTGTACCAACATATGAAACTTTTAGACGTCGTGCAAACATGGATAATTAAGAAGCGTGAAACCGTTTTGAATATTTCATATGTATGAGGACATGGCTACTAGATGAATATTATGTTAATTTACTTTCCTAATGAATGTCTTTGTAATAAAAATGATAATTTTGGTATTATTCGTACATATGTTTAAAAATATATGTATTTATTAAATTTATTGCAATATTTGATATATGTTCTTGAAAAATTAGGAGATTTGTTTTTGACATTGTCATAGTCAAAAATTGTAATAATTAAATCAACGTCCATCATAAAACAAACAACGGATGCTCCAGTTCCCCCGTGTCATTTACTAAACATACGCTCGGTGAGTGATCGCAACAAAACCATGATGCCGCCACATTGCGCGTGTAATTGCGAACGACGAGCCGCCATTAATCTCGCTAACACTCGATAAAACGCAAGTCACCATATAATGTAATTCTCACTCTTGATTTTATAACACATATTGTAAAATCATGAGATATTATTAAATAAATTTGAAATTTGCTGATTAAACTGAGGTGGTTGCACTTAGTGCAGGTTTGGCACTGTGTCAAGTTACGGTTAAGCTCGATTCGCATATCGATTAGATTGCCGTCTTATTATGTTTACTGGCTTTACTGTTAGTAATTTCGCTTTTATACCTTGTGCATTATTATGAATATCTAGGGGAAAGATGGAACTAAATATAAAATAATTTTTAAGTATGATCCGACTTCATACTTTAATTAAGAATAAAATTAATTGTGAAATAAATGTCTAGAAATCATAACGGTTTACCTTTACCGAAGCAATGTTAAGTAGGATGTTTAAATGAAACCCTATTTTATTATTAAAACTAGCAGTAATTTCATTTGCGTAGACTCTAAAATACCCTTTTTTATCTGTTTTCGTAGAAACTTCGAATCAGCCTCTCTTAGTGCTGTTCAATCTTTAAGCCATCATGGCAAATTTGTTATATCTTATATATAGATATATGGCCGTGTGCTATATAAAGGTGTTTTTTTCACGCTTTACACTTTTTCCCGCACAACATGGTAGTCAGAGAGACACTAGTGTTACACTCCGTTCTCCACTTTTTAAGACAATGCGTGTTAAGTGGCGGAACTCAACGATAAATAAGAATAATTTAAATAATCATTCCCCAGAGTGGGGATCAAATATAACAATCAATTGTCATTACAGATAAAAACTCTGAAATTAACTAGAATTTAATGTTAAGAGAGAGAAATTTTTCTCTATCTTGTCTTGTCTTGCTAGTCAAGCCCTGAGCTTCCATTTATTTATATACCCTTGTGTATTTTATTCTTTTATTTCTCATGTACTAATTATTTTTGTTAGAACAATAAAGAATATATTATTATATACGAGTGCTTATAAATATCTCAATTCTATCATCTACGAAGTCAGCAACCACACATATTCTTAATATTGAACGTCATTTCCATTACCACGTTTACGTTTCTGATGCGATTTCTTTACTTAGTATTATCTTTCTCAACAATTTTTCGTCTTCAAGCCACTCATATTGTCATTATTTTTTACTTTTTTCAAATACAAATATATGTAAAAAAAGAACCATATTACCACATTTTTTAATGTACATTCTAATATCTAATCATATTGGATTAACATATTTTTATTAAGTATGACTGTGTGCATACCCTAGTTACATTTTAATGATATATTGTTCAAACAGATTTATAATTATGAGTGTCATCGTTGACGCGTTAGCAACGCGTTGTCTTTAGCAATGTATATGTCACTTTGCATAAACATGGATGTCATACCATGGTAGTGTATGTATAGTTAATATAACTTAAAAGAAAAAAAATGTTTCAACTTGGTATAAGAATAAAATTATTGACGAAAATGTATGTTACTACTAGCTGTATCCTGCAACTTCATTTGCAAGGAGCAGAATGCCACGATGGCCTCAACTCGCCTGCGTAGAGTACAAAAGTTAAAACCCCTCGTTTCGTAGAAATTTCAAGAAACTCTCGTCCAGTAGTTTCGCCTGTACGTAGTCTGTCAGTCACTCAGTGACGTAAGCGATTTATATTATATTAAAATTGTAGTGTTTTCTAAGATATTTAGATGTTTTTCACAATTAAATACTCTTAATCAACAACAAATTTATTTGAAAAATTTATTTGGATAAAGATGAATATTATTACGTTGATACAACTCTTAACAAATAATGCACTTATTTCGACCAAATTTGATTACAATATAAACGGTTCTAGTGAGTTAATCTTAAAAGATATACATATAGTGCCGCGGACATTTTTTTAGATCATTTCAAGAGGAATAATTCTTTCATACATATAGTTTTGGTATCTTGAACCGTTTTCGCAGCGCACGCAACGGAAGCCCTCAAGGATGAATAATTTTCCTCGTTTTTTCTACATTTTTCATTATTTCTTCGCACCTAATAGTTGCAGTTTTTATATAGCCTAAAGCCTTCCTTGATAAATGGTCTATTCAACACAAAAAGAATTTTCGAATTCGAACCAGTAGTTCCTGAGATTAACGCGTTCAAACAAACAAACAAACAAACAAACAAGCAAACAAACAAACAAACTTCAGCTTTATATATTAGTATAGATTTAAGACCATAGAGTTTTTGATAACAATTATTATGATGTTTTACTAAGTTTATTATAATACAAAATGTTTTATTCCGTACAAGACCGGCTTTCGATCGGTTTTTATTCATCAGTAACATAAATTTTCGTCAATCATTTTATTATTATACTAAGAATTCTTTCATACTTTTTAGTTTCATTAGCGTGGTTTATAGTATTTTTAAATTATCTACTTCTATCTTTTTCTTTTATTAAAACGTATTGCAGTGGTGCAGTGGCAAGCTCAACAAAAAATATGAGACCTGATAAAAAGGTCACTAGAAAAATTTGAGAGTGAGATTGCTAAAAAAATTAACATCGTATGCCGTCATCCATATATACCGGCTTACCTCTATGTACCGGCTTTCCTAAATATACCTGCTTCCCTAAGTATACCGGCCTTCCCAAAGTTTTGTATTACTTTAACCATATAAAGGTAAGCACCCAGTCTAAGCGTTCCGTTACAAATCCTTATACGTTTATATAGATATAAACATGATATAAAAAAAAGTAAAATTACGAAAAAATCTGTTCTTTCTGTTATTTATAGTATTTTTGTTTAATATAATTTGTAATAAAATAAATATAATTAAAATATATATTTAAAAATATAATTTATCATTAAGTGTAATAATACATGTACTTATGAATTAAGATCAAAATATTGATTTTAATCGAGTTTCAAGGGTGGAAAAATGAGGCTTGGGAAACTTGCAGCCGAGAGAAAACACATTTGTCTTGTCCCGGCCCGTTAGCGTATATTACGCCGCGCTGAGACATCGCCTGCTGTGCTGCTTAACTTTGTTTCTCCTACATTAAGGTATTGTACGTTTTTCATCATTATAGAAAAACAGTGTTCAATTATTAATATAAAACTATTTGAGACCCGAAATTCCGCATATTTACATAGTACTAGTATACCGATACTTATTTATTTTGTGTTTTTCACGGACAAAATATTAATTCAATATTTTTTGCTAAATCGATAGATTTTAATAACAGTTACTGTTAAATTTATATCCCATACTATAATATTGTCTTTGCTATATGCAAAATGTAACTAGCCTGTTGGATCAGCGGTTGCCTAATTGTGGAAGACATTAAAACCCATCTCTTGATGAGAAACCGTCTGATGTGAATGGTTGTGAGTTCGACTCCCACTCGGGCGATTGATTATATTTAAATTATTTTCATTTTTGATCCGGTCACTCAAGACGCAATGTCCTAGTTCGGTCGGAAAGTGGAGGTGTTCTCTTTGCCTACCATACGGAAAAAAGCGTAAAGCAAAAAGAATGTTCGGTGGTTAAGCTGATATTTAGAAATTTCACTTCAAAAATACAAACTAACTAGTGGGTGGTAGCTATTATACATCCGGTGTAAATTATTTCGATATTGAAATCGAAATAACATTGACATAAAGTTTGTATCTTAAAAAAAATTAATATTAGCTAATAGTTATAACTTTTTGTATTTGAAGCTGATAATGTTTCTTGCTAGCTTCACTGCTGCTATCTGCGGAGATTTGTAATTGTGTTTATACTTAGCTAAGTATAAGTAAAGTATTTATATATCAGTGAAGGTTTTGTGCTTTTCTTTTTTGTAGTTATAAATGTTTGACGGCACTGGTGCACGGTAAAACTCGAAAGAGTTTATGATTTGCGCCTTTATAGATTAAAGGCGCAAATCATAAACTCTTTCGAGTATTACCGTAACAATGTATTACTTGAATAAATACTGTAACAATGTATTACTTGAATAAATAAATTAAAAAAAAAAAAACGATAGTCGAACTTAAAGAGTGTGATACATTAAATATTGTAGTCTGTTGACGCAGGCAACGCAATGATTATACCATACCAGTGTTTTAGAAAAAAAATATTAAGTAGTAATATTTTTTCAATTTATCTTAAAAAAAATCTACCAGTAGGATCATTTTAATGCAAATTATTGTCAATACTAATTCGCTAATTGTCACGCACTCAGTTTGGTACTGCAGCTCTTTGTGAGATTCATTTGTTGTGAAGTAACTATAGTACCCAAGTGCATGAATACGAATAGTATAGTAGACGTTTAATTAATTCATCGTAATATAATATAAAGCATAACAATTCAAGACCTAATAAAAGAAATAATATTACATGTGCTTATCTTAAATATTCTTATTTAAATTATTTATTAAACATGAGGCCATCGCGGTGCAGTGGGACAGCGTCCGACACGTGATTGGTTGTGGATTAGATTCCCACTCAGAAGAACGATTATATTTAAACTATTTTCATTAGTTTACATATAATACACGCAATGCCTCAATTTGGCGGAAAGTGGGGAACGGAATTGTTGTAAGAGAACGGAGTGTCTTAACACTAGGTTCTGAGGTTCCCTCTGCCTACCCTGCTATATGCGGCGTGAAGTTAGTTATTTTCATTAGTTGCCACTGGTAAGACAAACTGTGGCGTTAAGTTACGTCACTAACATGCAATGTATCGAATTCTGATAGCGACGATTGAGTGTCTTGACGCTATATTCACTCTGACTATCCAACTATACGGGATAAATGTGGCGCTAACTATATATGTAAGTTGCGGGAATCAGCTAGTATACGTTAATACATATACTAACGGTATACGTATTAGATAACTAGTTCAAATTTTATTATCATACATATTAATATTGGTGTAATAAATATTGTCCAATTTATCAATTTTGAGTGAAGGTAAATAAAAAACAAATATTTATTTTTACTTATGAATTATCAACAATGATATTAGTTTCTGTTATTCTGTTATTAAAACCAAGTTCATTGTTTCCGTTACAAAGATACATACTCCTAGTTATATATTAAGCTAATAAACACGTGTTAATGATTTGTGCATACAAAAAAATATTATAAAATTAAAATAAAAATCATAGCTTTTGGCTTAATTTCCAGTTAAGTAAAAGTTTTTATTTGGAATAAGATAACTCTAGTTAAAACATATTTTAATATCGAAACACACTAATGTGACAACATTAGTCCGTGCCAGTACCACACTATGAATTAAAAATTCAATGAATAATATTAGAGCTATATTAAATTAACTTTAATATTTCATGCAATAAATAAAAAAGGCTTATAAAAGGTGTAAAAAATAAAAATACAAGACTCGTAAATGTCGTCGATGAGAAATGTTTTGTCGCTCGTTATCTTTCACGCATGTGTGATAGTTACGACAAAGAAAGTAGCAAAGCTGGCGCCAAAAAGTCTCCTCACTTCTGTCCCCTCTAAATCTTATAGCAACACGGTGTCATAATGCAAGCAAGGCACAAACATGTCTTCGTACGCCAAGCTTGTTAAGTGGTTTGGAAGAAAAACATCAAAGAAACTTTTTCTTATTATAGTAACCAATTTAAGGCATATGTAGGAAAATAGGCATGACGTAAATAAAACTTATTTATGATGTGATGAAGTATAATTTTATTAATTCAAGATTGAAATTATACATTTTGCGAGGAAATCTGTTTAAATATCTTTAATCTACCAAGGATTTAATAACTAAAGCAGCAAAAACCGCCTGATAACGCCCCTCAGGAACTTTTCAAAACATCCCTCGTCCGCAATTTTTGTAAAACAGACTTCGTAATAATAAGCTTTGTAATTTCTTCAAGTAAGTTTACAAGTTTTGGAGTATACCTCAAAGCGAGGTTGCCAAAATTCTTCATATATTATGTACAAATCTATTCTGTTGATTTTATCTCTGCTTATTATTTACGAATTGTTCCAATTTGCTTAAATATTTAAATTTCACTGTATTTGTTGTGTTTTAGTAGTCACTTATTCGCTTAGACAATTAAGTCCTGAAATCTCGAAAACTATTTGACATGAAATCTCAAATGAAATCTTTTTATATAAAGTATCATTTTTTTTATACATGGAATGTAGAGATTCAGTTATATTAAAAAATAAACTTTATTTACTTAAGATTAATTGTCTATACTTTTAGAATATGAAAATACTGTAAGTACAAATTTTTCCCGATATATTCCTTAATCCTTGCAAATATAAAGAACGCATTGTGATGGTGATACTTCTGCTCATGTGACTAGTCCCACTTGTTACTGAAGTGTCTGGACAATCTATCTTACATAAAGTCTCTTTACAATTTTATACATATATTGTGTATTTTGAGATACAAAAATTGTATTTCTCTAACTATGTGAGGCATGGAAACGGCGCCTAAATACTGTTGCTCGAATTAAAAAGTATTTTCCTTACTTCATAGTGCCTATAAAAACCTAATGTAACTTGATAATAACATCACATTACTTATTTAACGTAACGAAATCATCCAATTATTGGAAATACTTTTGTGTTTTCCATATTTTAGTAATCACAGAATCTAGAAATTAAATGTAGTAAGGCCGACAATATAATTTCACTTATAAACTCATCATATTAAAACTAAAAATCTTATTTTAATAAACATATTTCGTTATACATATCGATCTCAAAGACTAATAAGAATTATTTAAATAAATGTCGACCAAAATCGAATATTTTGAAATATATTAAAAAAGTACGCAGTTGATATGAATTCTGGCGGTGACGTCTGTCTCTTGTGAATTCCACTGCTCGACTATATTTGAGCGACCGGCGTCCCCCGTGCCCGACCCTAACCTCTCTACGACGATTTTTTTGTGGGGACATCATAATAATAGCTCTGTATTACTTCAGGAGAAATTCCAAGAAGTTTATAACTCGAGATGAGTTTCGTGTTCCTTGTCATAAATAATAAAGCGGTCGTCGACTACAACGTTGTGCAGATTTTAAGTGAAGTAAAAATTTAAGAAATAATTTTACATTTTTGGGACCCGAGTCAAAAGGGAATTGTTAAAAGTTCTTTAAGTTAATGAAGCTTTAGGTTAGATTATATTGCTGCTGTTCTCATAGACTAAATGGGACAATTTTTATTTAATGATTTATCCAACACCATACGGGCTTCGGCTAAATACTATAATATTAATAAAGAATCTAATTCATTTATAATTTAAACAATATACAAAAAAACAAAATTCATAAAAAGTTATTGGCAATATATTAGAAATCATTCATTGATATACCTCTAATGAAATCGTATTAAATCACACTAAAACAAATTGATAAATTGATATCATCAATTTAATTTACCGTTTAAAACATCTAGCGTCGCTGGGAACGAGGCACAGGCACTATTCTCTTCTGTGCTGTCTACAGATTCTACTTAAGTTAATGGATAAGTTACGAAGGCACGGAGTTTACTTTGTGTTTTCAGGTAGACGGACTTGATCGTGAAGTTTTCTTCGTTAATTTGAACAAGTTGGGAGATTCACAAACCTGTCAGTAGAATTTAAGGAAAGATGTTCTACAGTGTCTATTTTAATTACAACATTACATGAACGTAGTATTAAGAAAACATTTCCCATGTCTAAAGTTTACACCATTAAAAGAATGTTTTTGGATTATACATATAAAAAACCTTGCTACAATTTAATTAATAAAAGTAGAAATACTATAAAGGGACTATTTGAAACGGCCTTCTACAGAGTCTTCATTAAGGCTAACATTCATGGCACGCAACACCAAATTACAATAAAGTTAAAAGTTATTTCCAAAAAAGCAACTTGTCCAAAACTTCCCCCGCCTAAAGAATTATGAAGATTAGCATAACAAAGTAAGCTGGAACTGTGTTCAGAGAATGCGTCGCCCTTTAGAACTCACCGATGTTGTGCGCAATTTATGTACGCTGCAAAAGCAGAAGAAAACATTAAAACGGTGGAAGTTTCTGTGTTTTGGTTAAAAATATGATAAATATAGTTTAGTAAGAATGAAAGTGCCACAAATATTGGACCTGCCATGAAGTTATACACACTCGTCCAATCGCTTTTACAACTAACCAATTACATTAATGAAATTTATATAATTTCAAACTTATATTAGTTTACTTAAGTTCATTGCGTCTCTTAGAAAACACTTGAAAAGAAACTTATTCCAATCTTTTTTAAATGACTAATTGCATTAATTATTAATTATAATAAACAATAAGTATGTTTAGCAACGAGCTGTATGTTATCTTCAGTACAACTTTAATTTGCCACAAATTATAAAAAGCTTAAGAAGCTGTAGAGGTGGTAGAAATTGTCTAAGTTTCTATATTAAAACTAAAAAAGAGCCTTTGCAGCTTGTACGTGTTCTTTGTCTCAAGTTTTGTGCTCACCTCTAAGGGAGCTTCCCCTCAGCAACTAATATTAGTCAATTAGGTATTCAGGACGCGCGTCGCACACCCCGCTCTACGTCTAGTGACTGTGGCCTATACACGCTTCGCTTCTCTGTCCTGTAATTCCGCGAGCCTAGTACGCTACTGCTACTAACTATCAATTACATTTTTGGAACGAGCCAATTGTATTAGACTGGAAATATATTAAACCAACAAAACCTAGAGTGTTGAACGTAGCGGAAATTAAATCTTACTTAATTACACATACGAGTATGTTTTGTTAATGAATTACAAAACAATAGTGAAAATCTTATATTTTTGTATATATTCCCAAAGTAAAACATATAACTCATATTCATGTATTTTTATCGTATTGTTATAGAATGTATCCGTTAAAAATATTGCAAACATTATTATTAGAATCTATTTTGATAGATTAAGTCCATTTTTGATGAGGGCCTTCCCTATACTTTACTATCACTTGGCAGAGTCGGCTTATCCTACCAATGGGTAACCTAAAGCGATAAAAACTTCGATTTAAAAAATTAGTTATATTAACTACGGTGTACGTGTTCAAAAAATCTTGTTTCATGCTAGACATTGCGATTATGATTTAATTTAAGTTCATATAACATACTAACGGAACCCGCGTCTTCGTTCAATTCAAGCATAGAATGTTATACTTATTTTAACATTAAGTATATAGCCTTATCACCAACACTTCCAAGAGGTACGATACCTTATGCTCTCATTCGTTGATCAATGTCATTTTATTTGATCATATTGCCGACCTGTGTTGAATAATATTTATATTTTTTTAGAAATTGAATCATTTTAGCACACTAACAAATTCAGTTAAAAATAGTTAAAACAAAAATATCAAATTCAACATTACTTACGTGTTAATATTTTATATATCGGTGAAACCAATATAAGAATAGATCTAAAATCGATTATATGATACTTATGAAATAAATGTAGGTCTCTACTCTCTTGTTCGTTTCGAGTTCCTTTCTTTTATTATTTTTATGTCTAATAACTACATTACTCATTGAGATTAAAAAAAAATTGCGAGTAATTGATGTAATTTGTCGGTGTCAGTTGTTCATTTTTCCCACGGAAGTGGTTTGATTATCAATATAAAAATATACTACATGTTGCTCTAGGTTCTAAGTTACAACATGCAGTATGTCATTCATTTCTATCCTGTAGTTAACGGAATATAAAGTAATTGGTCTATATCGGTGTTTTTTTATTTTTTCATTGGAACTGCATCGAATAACAGGATAAAAACTATCCGACATGTACCTTCAGACTCTAAGCTATTACCGTAACAAAATTCATTCATTCTTCAGTAGTTTTTGCGAGATTGACGAAAAAATTTATCGACAGACACAAAGACACAAAAGTTCTACTGAATGGTGATGTCGTATCTGTTAACAATATTGTTAACTTACTATATAGTAAAATGCCCAATTGAATTCTTTTCAATTATTTTAAGTATAAAATTGACTTTTCCATTCTTTTATTACATATATAAATTATGTATTTAACTTAATGCTGAGCCATATAGTAGAATAACACAACTCAATTCGATATATACAAAGATACTTTTTATAAAATACTGCTACAACGGAATTTTGGAATTCACTTTTGAGCAAAGAGCTTCCGACGACGCCTTGGAATTGCTAAGTAAAAACAAGTTCATAATAATATTCTTGGTATTCTTGCCAACTGATTGCGATTTTCTTTTTCTAGTTTCAGAAAAGAATTATATGAAATCAAAAATACTTTGTCTGTTTTTCTTTTACATAAATTAATTATAATAGATATATTTTTTTTAAACTTCACGCTGTAACCCGCATATAGCAGGATAGGCAGAGGGAAACAGAGAACCTAGTGTTAAAACACTCCATTCTCTTTCAACAATTCCGTTCCCCACTTTCCGCCGAATTGAGGCAATAGAGGTATTTTTCCCATTTTCTCATAATAAAACCATCTTATATGTACTTTTTTATCTCTAGTCATTTGTGCACTTGTAGATAAAGCAATTCTAATGCCTATTTTTAAAAAAAATGCTACTACATTTTTTAAGTGAGTAAACCCTTTTACGGGTTGTTACTGGTGCCCGATTGGGGACACGGATAGATTATGTGAGTTATACGCCGGCAGATGGTAGGCCGGCTGAATACCCACTAAAAGTATATTCTACCTCTATCTCAACCAAATTATACTTGATACTGATTTAACATAAAACAAATAATATTAAAATGTAACTCCTATATTAGGTATATTTATTGTTTTTCCGGATTTGTGTTGGTTATATTTATTAATATGATCTTACACCTATAGTCAATATAGATTTGTACACCTAAATTTTATTGAAAAGAATGTTTTTTTAATTATATTTTAATTTACATTCTTGTTTTAATCAAAGTTAGTAACAAAAATCGTTGTCTTAAGTCGTTTCATAGCAAAAAATCAAAATCATGATTTTTACATTAGGTCACTATAATTGTGAAGGTGCGATATGTTAAAACGTCAGTATGAAAAAACTATTTAGATATTGATTGAAGTTGGGTACGTTAGAAGGAACTCGCCCTAGCATGCCTGAAGGCGGTCATTGATTCCAAAGACAGACAAGTATAAAGTTTTTGAAGATATGAAATCATAGAGCGATTTCTTTTACGACTTTGGTTCGGTTTCAACTTCATAGCGATGAATTATGCAAAAAGGAGAAGGATTTCCTGCGATAAAAGTCGTAACACTCAAGAGTACTCTAAAAGAGATTTTACTATACTTGTATGTTCGGAAGCATTGATAAGATGTCTTTGGTTAAATAGACGACTGCTTATCTCATATTTGAGTGGTGTGCAATGGTACTATTTAAGCTCTGTATATATCTTATTTGTGTATTTTGAATAGGTACAATCCTACTAATGTTATAAATGTGAAAGTTGGTGAAAATGGATGGATGATGAATGAATAGTTGTATTCTTTTACGAAATACCACCTTTTAACGGATTCAGATGAAACTTTACACTAATTTTACGATGACTTAACAACAGAATAATACATAAGGTACAATTAATAAAGATTTTTTGTAATTTAGGCATAGAATAAATATCAAGTAAACCGAAAAATATTTGCTCTCTGAGAGCTATCTCGGCGTGCGCGTTATATCCAAAATAGTGCATCTTAAATTCAATAAGCTTGGATTTTTTGTAATGCTCATATTAAATTATTTACCTAACTTTTATCAAAATTGATTTATATGCCACGTTCAGTATTTTATGCTGTTGAACATTATCCTTTACAAAAAAATGGACAAATAGTAT
Organism: Philaethria dido; assembly: GCA_033558755.1. NCBI lineage: Eukaryota > Metazoa > Arthropoda > Insecta > Lepidoptera > Nymphalidae > Philaethria > Philaethria dido. The sequence continues at coordinate 3,994,170 of JAKGSA010000136.1, forward strand.
AAAAGTTATCAAGATAGGATGGAGCATAAATGGAGCTCCATGATGTGCATACCATGTGATAATCGTCTATTTCCAAAAATAAAACCATTGTAATAAGTAATCATTTTCATTCAACTCTTTAAACAATATTGTGCATATTGTTGATTGCGTTGATTGAAAATGAGTTGACTTATTAAATTAAAAAGGTAATTATATTGTGTTTAATTTACATAAAAATAAATAAATAATCAATAAATGTATAAGTTTTCTTCTATTATGAAGATAATAAGAATAGAAATGAGTAGGCATTATTATTACAATATGCGGTCCGTGGTTAACACAATGACGTTACAATACGTTTTATGGATGGAATGTTTATTTTTCATATTTCAGATGTTTCAGACATCACCGTTTCTAGTATTTTGTTCTAAAATTAAAAAGTTATCCAGTTTTAACATTATTTTAATATCTTCACCTGTATCTATGATTATAACAAAATCTTGAAATATATGGATCATAAATTTCAAGATATTGTCATATACTTTTGCCATCCAATTTGTTTGCTTGTAAATTTGCACTCGTCCAAATTCGCTAATAATACAATATTTTCAAACCCTGAAAATATAATAATCAACATAGGATACTTTTTTGATGTGATGTCATTACAATAAATAAAGCCAATCTGCCCATAGTATGGACCATGTGTCCGCCTAATCCTATAATAAATCATCATTTGGCAGGAATAATGATCATAAACCGAACGCGAACGGCGAGTGGCAAGAACGGGACGCAGATCGACGACGGCCGCTCGCACCCATACATCATGTTGCTATTACAAGTATTAAATAAACATTACCGATTCGATTGTATTTTTCTGGTTACATTATGGCTTGCCGAAAACCGAAATCTTTCTATACAAATATATTTATCATTAAATATGAAAATACTCTAATTTGTAAAACGTTATAACGAAAAATATACTGGGATCATTGACATATTATGTATATATATATATATATATATATATATATATATATATATATATATATATACGTGACAGATTGAAAAATGTGTTAATAATATTATAGGCAAACTATAGGACGCAGCCGCAAGGCCGGCCCGAAGCGTTTCCACTGCACTGACGACGCCAACACGGCGATTAGGTATTCGACAAGGGTTCGAACAATGTCGCGCACACTTCTTGCATCGAGCGAGAAGTCCGCATGGGTGAGGGGTGAATATGATATTGCATCGTGGAATAATTTTACTTTTAAATTTGAAATATCAGAGCTTATAAAATAATATTATGTTATAGGTGCCTACATAGAGTATTTTTTTATTATTATTGAAAGAATAGATGATTTTTTTCCTAAAGCTCATCATTCTTCATAATTTCCCTCTTGGATATAATAACAATATAAATAACAAATGGCGTTTAATAAAAGATTTAAATAAAAAAAAATGCTTGTTGATAATACGATATATATACTATATTTAAGTATATTAAATATAAGTAGCGTTGTTAATAACTTATATGGAATACCATATTTGAACTAACTGTGAACTGTGAAAGTATAGTTCATATTATTTTTCTTCTTGGTTCATAACAATAAAAGTAAACTTTAATAAATTCAATTTGCTGTGCCACGTCAACTTTTGTGCCATAGAAAGTATCTCCTATTACGTTCCCCTAATACTCGCAAATTAAAAGGCACGCTGTGTCCCAGTAGACTTTTATTTTGTGTCGGTAAAGATTTGTGTAGGGCTCTCTGTACCCCAGACCCTTGACAAGCTACAATCGATCATTAATTATATTTAGCTTCCTAACAATATATATTTAAAATGTTGCTTTGACAGAAAAGTCACGTGATTGTGACTTTGTTCTTAATATACGTATTATCGCGATATAAATTCATTTATTTGAATATTAGTCGAGGAAAGTCTTCTTTATCTCACATACAAATTTTATATCTTGCTTCGCATCATAAGCAGAGGATATTATATATGTATCGTATATAATAACTCCATTCTCTATTTTTTATTATTTTAATAACATTTTATGATGCACCATCTAAAAATATTTTAAATACGCCTAAATTTTTCTCCCAGTGGAAATCAAACCAGCAATTGTGTACATTTAGATGCTTCGCAAATGTCGCACTAGCATCTACATTCATTATTTTTTAAACTTTTAATTGGCAAGCCCTAAATCTAATATGAAAATAAACAATATATTAATTAATTATATTCTTCAGTCAAACAATGTAAACTACTAAATACAACCAAAAAACGTCGAGTTTGACCCCCAGTTGAACCACCAATCATCTCGGATATATATTTAAGCTATTTTATTTATTTCACTTTACTTTTTTTTATTAAATTAAACTGTTTTAGCAGTATTAAGATTGTATATACCTAATGATATTCGAAAATAAATTTAAAAAAATTCGACCATTTCAAGACTCTTAACTTGTAACTTCGTAGTTCGTGGTCACAGGTTCACATTTTATTCACGTTTTAGCGTAAAGGCATAATAAAATCTTTGGTTTTAGTAATTTTTAAACATTTTTTTAATTGTAGTTACATTTTAACGGAGTTATTTATTTTATAAATTTCGAATACCAATACACGCTATAGTATAATCTCGTCAAAATAGTTTTATTTGAAAACTGTATAAAAGTGGTGTAAACTAAAGATCCTATCATTCTTATTTTTCCGACTTGCTAAGACAAAACATGTAGTTTGGTTCTGTTTAATTCTCATCTCTCATAGATCCAAGTAGACAGAGAGAACCTAGTATTAAGAGAATCCGTTCTCCATTTTCCGCCCATTCAGAATTATTGCATACTCTGTTGTCTCTAAACGTACTGAAGAAATTCCTTTACTGAAAAGTAATTGTCACCCGTAATTCAAAAAATACTAATTACGCTGAAAAACCTTTCCTAATACGTACCAAATCTTAATTTTTTTTATGCCGAAGAAAAATGTCCGCCGCAATGTACAATTTTTACTAAAACATAATTTCTTTGAATGTTAAAGAGAGTGAAGTGTCTTAACACTAGGTTCTCTGGTTTCCTCTGCCTACCCTGCTATGTGCATGACACAGCGTGAAGCATAATTTCCTTGTTTGTTATAATTTAAGTCGATTATGATTCTATAACAGGTGTGTCCAACTATGAAATCAATTGTTCTTTAATATATTAAACGCATTTCTTGACGCTGGTAAATGAATCATCGCCCTCAATTATAATATTTTTTTATAAGTATGTTTAACGTTTACAAACCATTAGTATCTACTACCTAATAATCAATCAAACCTCTGCGCAACAATGGCGGAAAGGTAAAACTTAATTTAAAAAAAAGCATAAGTATAAACATAAAACAAGTACATTGTATACCTTTTGTATTTTTGGAAGAACGTTTCTTTTAAAAGATATTGTACAAAACTCTCTCGCTTTTTTTTTATATATTTGGCACAGATAACGTCTATTTATAATTTTATATACTGTTTAACGTAAAATATCTGGCTAATTCCAAGGAATTGTCTTGTCTAATAATATAATATCAAAATACACTTTACAGCTAGTGTGTTATATAGCTGACTAGCTTTCCGGCCGCGGCTTCGCCCGCGTGAAATTCGGTTATATCGCGCGATTCGGTTATATCCTATAGTCTTTCCCAAGGTCTAGATTATTTGTCAAAATTGGTTAAGTGGTTTATGTGGTGAAGTTATAAGCAGTTAAACAATCTTACATGATTTTATGTTTGACAATAAGGAACTTCCATACAAACTTTCATCCCCTATTTCAACCCCCTCTATCATTTTTTTCGCGATAAAAAGTATCCTATGTCCTTTCCCAAGTTTAGTTCTATCTTCATACCGAATTTCATCAAAATCGGTTCAGTGGTTTAAGCGTGGAAGCGTAACAGACAGACAGACAGAGTTACTTTCGCATTTATAATATTAGTAAAGATGCGTGTGCGTGTGCGTGTGTGTGTGTTAATAATATTTTTTTTTCTCCTTAACTAACAAACTTAAACATTAACTAGCAAGGTAGGTAATCAAAATATTATTTTTAATGCAGACGGACACAGTCATTCCATAATATTACAAGTTAATGTAATACATATTACAAAGTGAGTGCGCATATGTGTGTATCTATGTGTGGATGTGATATACGCATATGCAAAGCATACTATTTTTATAAGTATGTATTTATGACATCTGTATTAAGTATTAAGTACTTTACTTTACGGCTACTTCTAATTTAATCAGCTATAATTTGGCAGCTTCAACCTTAGACGTAATGTAATATATATATAAAAACTGGCACTTAGTACATTGCTTATAGTATAATAAAGACAGCAATATTATTGTTTGTGTTTTAAATATATCAATTACTTCCTAGTTCTAGAACTTTATGTTCTTGGATATGTTCTTAGAAGGATAAATTACAGTCAACGGTAACACCTAGACCTATTAAGCAACACCTTGATCCGCGCAATGACGAACATACCCATTATCATTTATGTCGCTAGAAATAAATTAGTGCCTGAATTTATTTCTTATTACACATTCAAACTTAAAATCACTTCTTTTATAATTATAGTGATGTAATGACTATTCAAAACATGATAAGTTCTGTAGGGATTTAATATTAAAATATGTAGGGGAACGACGGGTACCCCCGGACGGCGGTTAGCCCCGGACACCTCAATTTCTAAAAAAATTAAAGGCATTGCTTAGACAAAAAGTTATTGTAAAGATGACTTTACTAGAGGAGAAAGAAATGTAATTAGATCGCGGTGCGGACGCTGAGTAAATTAGTCGTTAGAGAATGTTTTATTTTCGCCTAAAAAAATTCATCGCTCCTGTCAAATTTCATCGGTGGTTATTAAGTACAATAAGTAAATTTTTATACTTGTCTGCTATGCATGGTTTTTGTAAATTTTATATATTTAAAGGTTGTAATAGTATTTATAACAATTCTTGTATATTTGGAGTGCTGTGTTCAAAAATATTGCATGATAGCGGGCGGGTAGCCCCGGATACTATGATATCGGGTACCCCTGAACACGAATTTACTCTTCTTCGAACTGCAATTTAATGTAATTCTGGTTATTTATTGAGAGTACATCAATTGGTAACACAATATCTTAAGTATGTCAAGTATTCCTGTAACTATAGTAATAATATTGCTGAACTATGCTATTAATATCGTTGCAGAAATAAGATATTGTGCCAAAAAACATGAGGAGGACCTGTGGAAGAATAAAATAAACATTTACAAAATTAGTACGATTAAATGCAATTTTTCAGCGAGACAAGTGGCAGAGAGATAAATGTACCACCAAGTTTACTTCACGATTGACGCAGTCGCGAAAGTTCAAGAAAGTGAGATTATAACATCTTATAAAAAAGTCTATATAAATCTATATAAAAAAGTGAAGGAAAAACAGAAGAAAAAAAACAATTAAAAATATCAAATAGAAATACATCATAACGGAGATTAAAAGTTTTTAAAACCATATAAAAATATCCAAAATCTTTCTTAGAGAAAAAGAGACTGAATGAATTATTCCCGAAGAAATATTAGATGAAACTCTGAATGCCTTGTCAGAAATACCAAGACTGTGTGCCTGTAAAGAGTGTGTTCATCGAATATTTGTTTACTGTGATGTCTGCTAAGCCAAATAGTGGTTGGATATATCATTGAATAAAGTGTCCGGGGCTACACGCCATTTTTTGACGACAAAAAACTAGACCTTATTACAAACAGTATATTTTCTTGAATAAATGTGATATAATAGTTCAAAGTTTGATTAATATAAATAAAGGAATTCCTAATTTAATATTAAATATAAAATAACACAGAAATATCCTGTATTTTAATTTTTATTTGCGTTTCATTTAAGTGTCCGGGGCTACCTCCCCTTCCCCTATTCTTTTTTTATTTAGATATTATATGTTTACAAAATCAGGTTTAAATGGTATACTTATATTTTTACTGTTATAATATCTGAAATGCTGTTACATAATTCTTAACTTCTCATAAAGAAAATGAATTAAAATAAAGTGTATTCCAGTCAAAAGAACACACGCTTTAAGCTAATCAGTCAATGGAAAACTACAAGCTGACAATAATTTCCTGCAATCACGTCCTCGCAGTGGAGAAATAGAATTGCTAGTGAGCGAGTGTAGATAAGCATCTGCTGAGTGGTCCCCTTGTGTTTTCCGATCGACGCTCGCTCTGTGTTACTATTAATTTCTGAACCCTGTCACAAAGCTAATACAGAAGCTTGGACATAATGTGATTATATTTGCAAGTAAAATTGATATAGCGATATATTACCACACAAATATATTTCATACAATGAAATATATGTATGTGTATACTGTATTCGCAGAGCGTATTTTCGGTATTGTTATCTTAATAACTCAGAGATTAGGTTACCTATTGTGCGGCAAAGAATTTTATATTAATTAATTTTAGTTGACCTGACAAGTAGCATTCGATTCAATTTATAAATTATAAATATACGTATGTATGGAAATGCTATTCATATACATGTCCACCAAACTTGCCTATACAGCGCATTCCAACTCGATTTACAGTTATGACAACCGCAGAATTTGAATCATCCCAAGTAATAATGATATTACCGCGTCACTGATCCCAAGTACAGGTCGTCGTTATATCGAATATTTTAATTAAATAATATTTAAATTATTAATTTATGCGCTTATTAGTGTCTCATATTTATGTAAATAGTCATTTATACAATATCAACGGCCATGTTATATAAAATAACATGTTTGTTATTCCTTAAAGGAAAACTTTAACCTACAATCGCATTTTTTTTTATTCTTTAATCAGCTTCATCATCAAATCATGTTTCAAGTAGACCACTAAGGTAATCTCAAACTATGTACTTATTTTTATACTGATCCTTTAATTTATTTACATATATAGTAATTAGCGCCCGCAACTTCATTTGCTTGGACTATATGATCATTGCCATACTACTTCCTTTTAACATACTTTTAAATTGAAATTAGGACCCAAAATTACATCGCCTTTACTGCTGGATGTTCTCTCAGTTTATATTATTTGCTAAAAAATACCGTTTCCTTATATGTTATAATTTAGCTAAATTGTCATGGTTCTTCGTCGTGTGTCCCAGATCTTACATTTTTTATTTCAACGGAAAACGCCTACCACATCGCACATTTGTGTTATTGCGACTTTCTACATCAATTTTTCAAAATCAAATAAAACATTAAAAGAAAAAAAAATGAATCCGTCAAGTGGTTTCAAAGATGAGCGCGTACAAACGGACAAACCGGTCTATAGTTTCATCGTCATAAATTATTTTTTCATAAATATATTCCACGTATAAACAAACTTTTTTTACTGTTTTAATATAGCATAGATTTATATTATTATATATTTACAGATCATATACTACTTCTCACAATATGTACCTGGAATATTCTAACGTATTAATACACAAACCTTAATTCTCATGTAGGATACGAACGCAAAGAAGAATTATAATAAATAATTTCACATTTTATAATATTTATAAGTAAAATCTGTAAAAGATTTGGCGACAGAAAAGACAAAAGTATAGCAAGCAATATTTAATAATAATTACTGATACTTTGAACTTTTATTAGAATCATAATAATATTGTGTTAAAATTGAAAAAAACAAAGATGGGGCCTTTCATTTAAGCTTTAAATTTGAGAGATAAGGCCTAAAAAATTACAGTTAGGGGAAACATTAATAAAAATTCCAGACTGAAACAACAAATTAAACGAAGCTGAGCCACTCGAAAAACCATAAGTATCTACTCGTCTCAATTGCCATCGATAAGAAATCCAAGCCGTGCCAATGTATTCTGAGCACGTTTCGGCTTACGGTTTTTTTTCGCTATGCTTCTGTGGCCTTTAAAACAAATTGACTCTAAAATTCTTCAGAATGAAATGTTGTCGGAGTTTTATTAAATCGAGTGTAACCATTCCTAACATTACGCAAATGGCGGATCCTCCCCTACATCTGTCGCAGGGATGCACCCCCTTAATAAGTGTTAACGCTCGCCGGCTGCGATGAACACTCCGTCCCGGCTCAAGCTAAATCTCTACAAATTCTTGATACAAATTAATAACGCGGGAATTCTACGCGAGAGTCTTTTGTAATTTAATTTTATAACGCTAGTTGTTATGCCTTCGCGATGAATTAGCATTGTCATGGGCTTAAACGTCTAAAGTTTTCACTTACTTAGCAAATAAGTATTAGATACAAGAATTTGGACATAATTACTAACGATTTTTCAATCAATCGCTTAAATCAGATGAATTTTATGTCAAAATATACATGAATAAAAAATATCAAAAAGTACCCTTTTCAAATGTCAACACTAACATAATTTATATTATACCAAGATATTTTACGTCATTCAGAAAAAAAATAAGCACTTTTTTGGTTTATATAGATACAATAACTGACATAGAGCTAAAAAATTGTATGTATATTAAAACACAGCCCGTCGGCCTCAAGTTATCTACGTATAAACGGAACCCTTAGGACTTAGAACCTTTAGAAAAAAAATATAAAATAGAGAAATGCAATGTTTGACATATTTTGCAATAAAATAAAAGCACTTTTTTATGATAAATTGATTAGGCTACTATTAACGTGTTTCCTATCACATAGTAAAATTTTACGCCACTCTATATTCTACAGCGAATTAAAATAATTATAACAATTAATATCCTGTTACAAGGCCATAAGAGGATTCCTATGTTCAGTTACTGTATTCCTCAATCCTATAATCCTTTTAAATATTTCTGAAATAAGGAGAATATAAAAATGAAACACAAATGTTTTTCCTTAAGTCAGCTTATTAAAAGTAATTTAAAAAATTAAGTACAGGCTTTAGAATTTGTAAAATTCAATTTAAGCATTATATTTTGAGAGACATTAAGTTGTTTTTCCTAAAAAAATCAGTTATCACATTTCAGAAACCAACAAATTTATACAATACAATAAATACTAATACTTTTTTGCATTTTATTTTAATAATAGATAATTATTGGAAAGTTATATTTAATTTAATTAGTGTTTTTGTAATATAATAAGTAATTGACATAATTTAAGCATATATTATTAATATCAACGAAAAAATGTGACAAGAACTCAAGCCGCTTATATCACAGATACGCAACATTGACATTGTAGATGTAGCAATTCATTTCCATTTTTCAGACCATTAAACGTCGACTATAACACGGCAGCGAAGCGGGCGGTGTAAAATGAATGCCGGGCGAAATAGTTCGGAACTGGTATCATCGTTGCAAATGTAAATGAACAATTAAAACGTTCGCAGTGGCCAGGGACAATGATGATAATTATTTTAGTTTGCTGTCGACGCGGTTGTCAGTCGGCACCCGCCCGCTCGCTGGAATGCTCCTCGAACCCCATTTTCGCCATTAAACAGCGACACTTCTGCTGTTCGTAAATTATTATCAGCTAGCGCTTTCATTACTTGGCTCCGTAACAAAGGAACTCTACAAATGTAGGCACGTCGTGATTTAACTTCAACAACTTTGATTCTACTACGCCTTCGTGTCTATTGTTCAACTTGAAATCATAGTCCATGTAAGGTGCGAGGTGAAATCATGATTAATTAATTACAATGTTATAGATTCTAGCTGAACAACTTCTATTAAAAGCCACTACCTTCTATGAAATAATTGCAGAGAAAATTTAATATAACATGTGAACTTTGAGCTTTTGAATTTCTCTATGACCTAACAAGATATTCATATATAGGCATATACCTGCATAATAAGGCAACACAAACACCACTCTCAACTACGCCACTATATCGGCATTCTACTAACTAGAGAGCTACAACGTCGATATATACGTAATTAATTTACATACACGATATCTCTGTCGATTTAATTGTTAATCACTTTTTATATGTATAGTAACTCTAGTATATGTAGCATGCATGAAATGTAATACACCTTTTCTTTTTTATTTATAGTATATGTAGTACCTATATTAAGTAGTATTTATTTATTGATATGGTTATTATAAATAATATGCAAAAGTATTTTATTAATACAAGAGAGATGTGACACATTCACAATGAAAACAGCATTAATAGAATTACATAGATTCAAAGCTCATTTACGAAGTGCGTCGCATGCTTCCATTTTGGTGAACGCGCGAGAGTTGCAGGGGAATGAATGTTCGTATTCAGTACTCATGGAATGCTTTTAGCGTGCGTAATTCAGTTAAACGTATAATTTATGACTAGCCAAATTACTGCCATAACCATATACGACCTGATTATATAAGATATACCTAATCAATATAAAATTATATAAAATACACTCATATATTCAAAATGTAATGTATATATAAAATGCCCATGTACAAAATGATGATATAATACAGTCAGTCAGTCAACACGACACGTCTTGTTACTTAGTAATAGGTATATTAATTAACATTTTCAAAGTATATAACAAGACGATAATACTTATATCAATTATTAATTTCAACTCGATTAAATATGTAAAATTAAATTCAAAACAAAACTGTGTTTCAAAATAAGGTCATAGCCAACTTTTTCTTAACATTTACCGTAATAATTAATATCTATAGTCAGAAAAGCACTTAAATCATTGGTGAGAATATTTTAAAATATGACTTGTGATTTTTAGAAAACAATAGAGTAGTTTTATATTAGGATCTGTGAAATCGCAGTGCACTTAATAATAAAAATACAGTTTATGCAGATTTCTTTTCTTTTCAGAAAGCCTCTTCTTAGCAAAACGCTGAATAATAAAGTTATATTTCCTAACAAAGCATCAAGCAATTTTCTTTGTAGTTTTAAATGAATGAGTAATCCTTATTCATTCAATAAAATCTTTATTGAAATAATTTCTGTTATTTCCAATGATTTGCTTGCTTGCCCTTTATACACTGAAGTGTTAAATATAATATTTTTTTTTACAGATCTTTAATTTACTAAAAAAAACTTTTAAGTACTAAAATAAACATGAAAATTTCAACCAATCTTTATTAGAGGCGCTATTAATGTCTCTTTATTTTAATGGTATAAAACATTTTATCTTATTACCTGAATATATCGAACTTCTAAATATTGAATGTGTATTGCAATTTCTAAATTAGGTACTAAAAATATTTTAAAATGGCAATGGGAAAGAAATTACAATTAATCTTAGGTACATTCTACAAATTAAAAAAAAAATTGCTATTATTTTCTGTCAGACGGTTTTCTTGGAAATGCAATTATTCTTTTTTAGGGATTCTATCAAGTTTTTTTTAAATTCATACCGATATATTTCAGACATATTTCTCTATTTTTCATTGTAATTTTAACAAAAGCCAACAACGCGCAAATCACATCAGGTATATAAAAATACCTTAGTCCTTACGAGTAATTGTCGAACCCACGACTATCGTGTACGTCCGACAATTCCCAACTGGGCCATACATTTTAAGCATAACACTAATAATATATTTTATTATTTATAACAAAAAACGGCGAGAATATTCAGTAGGAGTTGTTCTGTTTCGTCACCGCCCACCATCGGGCTCTTAATGAAATAACAGCAAAATAATGGGGAATGATTTAATCTTTTGAGTAAAATGTTAATAAATATTTTACGTGCTAAAATACGTAAAATACATAAGAAATCTATTTAAAAGTAAGCACTAAACATTAAATGGTTGTCATACTATAAAATATAAGTAGCCTTAACTCGTATATCAGGGTATACAGAGAAAATTTAATGTCCGTCACGCTGTTTTCCATTTATTTACATATAAATATAATGTCAAAAATATTTTATAGGATGTTCTCGCAAACAGTCCATCTCTCAAAACCTGCACCAATAGGTGCACCACCATCAATAGGTTCATATCGTAATAATCTAGGGCATAATTGTTGTGAAGCCAATAGAAATACCGTTGAAATATCACTGTCAATAATTTGAGTAGCCAAAAATAATGTTATCCATTAAAAAATTACGCTAGTTGACGTTTATAAGAAAACCTATTATTTTTACTCACAAAACTTTTTGAGAATATGATATTAAGTATACCTTAGCGCAAGTGTTATTTTGAAAAAAATAAAAATATATTAAATTGGCTTTACGATTGATTACATTTTAGCGATCTTTCAATGACCAATTGGTCAAATATGGTTGAAATATTATTTATTATTGGCTATAACCATTACTAACATTTGCTGCGTGTAGTAACTATATTTTCGTACTTACTTCGTAGTACTTTTTAAAAATATTTTTCGTCATTTTATTTTTTTTAAATATAAATAATAACATTAACTATAACAGGAACTACTGAAACAATAATGTCTAAAAACTCTATAGTAAATAATTGCGAGATCAAACGATATAATAATTCTTTTACCCACAATTTTACCTGAATGCAATACTTAAAAATTATTTGACATTTTAGAATTACAGAGAAATAAGTATTACCCAATTCAATATTAAAGATTAAAAATTATTTTGTCAATATTCTATTATAACCAATTCAATAGTACAATCTAATTAATTTGAAACATTGTTTCACGTTTTATCTACTTATTGTAAACAGAAAGCGGGATAACTTTATGAAGATTTATTGCATTCACGACATATAATAAATGGACTAAAAAAAATTCGCTCTGCCATCGAAAATGTTGCTAAACTGTTAAAACACCTATCGTAAGATATATAATTAAGAATACGTATGTAGTCTATTTAATGCAAATTATTTTTAATAACTAGAACAAATATTTCAATTTCACATAGTTTTTTATAAAAGCTTATTTGTACAATAAGTACGAATATTAACAAAGGTGTAAGAAATAAAAAATATGAAAAAAAAATATTCGGTAACTTCATATAAATTCACACTTACTTCGTTAATTTTATATTATAAATTATATTTATAATAATTTATAAAAATGTGTGATGTAACGTAAAATCTATAAGCCACTTTTATCCAAATTATTATTTTATTTAACTAATACATATTTAATACTCCTAATAAAAATCTTATGTTTATAATTTCTTTTTTCTTTTTCAATTTGACTCAATTACTTTTTGAATATATTTATATCTGTCCTTTTTTTAATGTCATCAATACTATTCACAATCCCTTATTTTAATACCTACCAGAATTAGTCAGAGAATTATCGCCAAGACCAGTGGAAGTGTCGACATCAGCGTGCGCATCTGCCCCGACGGCTGCAATCAGCGCGCATGCCCACGCGCATACTAATATTAGCCGTTGCATACATAGCAAAATTTTCCAGTCCCGAAACGCTCCCCGCTTAGCCATCGCACATCACAAAATAATTTTTAAAAAGTATAATTTAAAAAATACACTAATCAATGAGTTTTGAAAAAATATTTTACATATATATACGAATATATTACAAATTTATAAATAGCTTTCGTAAATTATATTTGATGCAGCCAGTTATCGAAAGTTTATGTATTCGTAACTCGAGACGAGCAAACGCGTCGATCGTCTATATTTCGCAATGGGTGACGACGATATGGCAGCGTAGTCGCGGTAGCACTGTCCGCGGGTCCACATTGCGACCACGACCGGCTCCTCCGGAGTCTCATCGTCTCACACCGGGGTGCTAGGAGGGCCGTTGCGCGCGCATCGCTCTCGCTAACCAATCGCACCACAGGGGAGGGACCGCGCGTAAGACGCAACGAAGTATATGCGAAGGCCTATGTACAATGATGATAGCGGACAGGTGGTTTCGTGGCTGTAATTAAGAATCTGATAAGTTATTACTAACCAAATAAATATGCCGTAATCGCCAAATGCCAAAGAAAACTTTTAAAACCATTTTCTGACAATCCCTTTTAAGCTCCAGGGTTGGTCTGCGTTCTTGAAATGGTTCGAGGAAACGTACGAACATAAAGGGGCAAGTGGAAATAGTCAAAAGAGTAGGTATATCACTATTCATATTTAGTTTTAAAGTGGCATAAAATGTATATGGCATAAAATTAAGACAAGCATTATTTATGAATCAACAATGATTATTTGCAAAATATATGTAAAACTATTTGATGTGAAATACATAAATAATTATGAATATATACGTAATGTACGAAACGAAATCTATATTTTTTTAACTAATTTTAATATAATTAATTTAAAATAATATATTCATATAATTTAGTATTTGGTTATTTAAAAACAATTTTAAAAATTACTTGTTTATTTTGATTTATGGCAACTGAAAGAATCTGATCTTTATTTCCAACAGAGCCATGTAGGTACACTGTAAAAATAACCAAATCAATATATGCCATTTTATTTATTTAGATGAACACAAAATATTTAATTACTAATAATGAAATAGTTTATATGTTTAGGGGTTATTCATATCGAGAGAAATGAATAACTTGTAATTTCTTCTATATTTTTTTGGTATGAAAAAAAATATATCATATAAAATTAAGTTCTTTTATGAAATCTGAAAAAATATTGGGCAATAGAAAATAGTTCATTTTTTACTTTATGGATTGATATTGCTACTATATTAAAAATCTTGTATGTAACCAATTAAATTACCAACCATGTGCAAAATATAAACACGTACACATACCTACATACATACATGTAGGTATGTGTATGTGTTTATGTTAGTAGAAATAGAAAAAGTAAAAGTTAGTACAAATAGAAAAAGATTAGGCTCGTGTATAGTACGTGTAACGAGATATCATAAGAATTGTGAAAAAAGTTGCTAAGCAATTAGCTCTTGACTTCCGCAGAATATTTACACAAAATAAATACATCTTACAAATTTTAAGCAATTCAATAAATAATAGTATTTTAAATAAAAGATAATTTTTTAAAATAAACGCCTGTCGTGGCGCTGAGGCACAAGAGTGCGACTGTAAACGCGATAGGTTGTGGGTTCGATTACCACTCCAAGAAATGGATTTTTTCATTTCCTGGGTTTGGTAAAAGGCAAAGCGCGACGTTGAGTTCCGCCACTCAGCACGCCATGTCTCAATTCGGTGGAAGAAAGGGGAACGGAGTATCTTAACACTAGGTTCCCTCTGCCTACCCTGCTATATCCAGGATACAGCGTGAAGCTATGTATGTATGTTTTAAAAATACAGTTTAGAAAAGTAAGAGAATAATCCACACAGACTTTGTCAGTATATTTTTCTGCATATAGACAGGTAGAAATCGACTAGAAAAATATTTTACTGATTTAAACAATGTCTAACTACCATTTCAAAAACACAGTTTTATGGTGGACTCTTAACTTCTGGGGATGCTACTACTAACATGACTACTAACATGCTTAACACTTCGATTATTTTTATGATTTTATTAACATTATCGACGACAACCCTACCTGTGGGAGGTGCATGTTTGACAGTAAATGTGCCTGAACGTAATCGACGAAACCAAAATTCTGCATAATTAGCTGTTATAATGTCTTCACCATAAACACCAGTTACAATTTCATCAGCCTGTGAGCCTTAGTTCGCCTTTATTGACGAAAAATTGTAAAATGTTTTGAATTTTCTTTTTGTTGACTTCCATTGTTAACATCCTGTAAGTTGATGATGATGATGATGTCCTCCTAGACGTATCCGTCGACGGCGACACACTGATTTGCCAGGTGTCATCTGCGCGGGAATATGTTATAGTACGTAAGTGTGTGCGCATACACAGACGCACTCTCTCGTCCGCTCGTTCCTTATTCCAATGGAACGGAGTACCGCTACGATCAGAGGAACGATTGGATGCAGTGTCTGGCCGACGGTAACTGCACGCGCCCTCTACCGTCGCCCTGGGCCATCCACCTTGCCTTGCTGGTTCGCCAACTCCGCCAGGCCGTTTTGCACTATCTGCGTTGGGCTGCCATCCTCGTCACCGAACCAGACTTTTGTGCTTAGCAGGAGGGAACTGCTTAGTTGGACTTCTGCATTTTTTTTTATCACTTTTATTAAGTTACAATGAAATGGAACAGACAAAAAACAGCCAGACAATTTTCTTTGGTTTGAAATGTCACCTTGAAAATGAGCATAAGATGGAAATTGTTGACGGATACTTTACGAGATGTCGATCACTAAAGCTACTTAGTACTTATTGAGAAAATAATGGATTTTTATAGGTAATGTTAAGATGTCACCAAAAACAAGTTTGAAGGGATAAATTATTACGTAACCCTAATAGAAAAAAATGATTTGTCATAAAATTTTAGCATACATACATACATACAGACATAGCTTCACGCTGTATCCCGCATATAGCAGGGTAGGCAGAAGCTTAGTGTTAAGACACTCCGTTCCCCACTTTCCACCAAATTGAGGCATTGCGTCCTGAGTGGCGGAACTCAACGCCGCGCTTTGCCTTGTTACCAAGCCCAGGAATTGAAAAACTCCATTTTCTGGAGTGGAAATCAAACCCACAACATGTTGTGTTTGTTTACATGTTGTTTTTAAAATTTTAACTTTGTGACCAAATCAAGCTATGAAGTCAAATTTAATAATAACTAAAAAGACGTGGCACTAATTATTGATATTTCAGTTCATTACTATTAATATTAACGGTTTTTACAAGAAATTCTAATATAACTTTTTTTTTAATTTTTCTTAAAATATTATATTAATTTATTATATATTATTTTGTTGAATTTACAATTCACTTACTGAGAAAACAATATTAAATGTGATTCACATCTCAGGTTGCCGTCCAGCGTAGCTTGTAGACATATTCACTCACATACAATATTAAGGTAAAAAAAACAAAACTACATCAAAAACAATCCATAAAACTACAATAGAATCTACAATCAACAATTAGTAGTAGTGGATAGTTTCTTATTTCATCAAAGTAAATAAAAGAAGATATTGCAACAATTCAAAAACACGTTCCTCTTACAATACGCATAGAAAAGATAAAGTCAAGTCCCAGAATGGTGGTTGTTAATATTTTTTTATGTTGAATTAAAATCATATTATTAAAAAAAAATTATTGACAATCAATTAACAATTAAATGTTCTTCAGTATCACTATATATAATTACCACTTTGATATAATACACCTTAAAACATTGAAAAATCTTTTAATATATTTATTTTAAGTAATTTTTTAAATAAAGTTAACGAATTAACTTCTTTAATATCTTTTGGTAAAGAATTATTAAGATTTGCTACTTCATACATTATATTCTTGCTTTCATATTTAGGTCTATGATTTCGTAGCCATATTTTATTGGCTTGTCTAGTTAATTTTTTTTGTATGTGTAATTTTTTTGTAAGTACTAGTTTTAAGTGTATATCTTTTTTAAGAATGTTTTTAATAATAATACATGTATTACATTTATATATCTGATGAAGAATCATGAGATTTGTTGTTTTATACATTTTTGTAGCTTGTGTTAAGTGAGTATACCAAAATAAGGCTTTAATGGCCTTGTTGTTAGCTATTTGCAAAGGCTGTAAATTGGATTTGGCAGCTGTTTGTTTTGTTTATTATTTATATTAATCAAAAAAAAAACATTCCACAATATGTAATTTATGTTATTTATGTTATTATAACGTAATTAACGTTAAAGTCAAAGTCAAAGTCAAATAATTTTATTCAAAATAAGAAGTTACAAGCTTCATTTTTTGAACGTCAAATAATTTACCACCGGTTCACTAAATTTAATGTTTTTTACAATTTTTTTAAATTGTAAAATGGAAAGTTCTCGGACGTTTTCTGGGATCCTATTGTAAAAGTATACACATTGTCCCATAAAAGAATTGCGGACTCGATGCAATCGAGTTACAGGCGCTGCAAGTTTAAGCCTATTTCTTGTATTTATATTATGTGCATCGCCAACTTTGTTAAAATTATTAATATTTTTCTTAACATACAGTACATTTTCAAAGATGTACTGAGAGGCAACTGTTAAAATATTAATTTCCTTAAATTTTTGTCTTAAGGAATCTTTAGGGCCTAAGTTATAGATTGCACGAATAGCTCGCTTCTGCAGGACAAAGATCGAATTAATAGCGGCTGCATTACCCCACAGTATAATGCCATAGGACATAATACTATGAAAGTAGCTAAAATAAACAAGACGTGCCGTTTCCACGTCAGTCAATAATCTAATTTTTTTAACCGCGAAAGCTGCTGAGCTAAGTCTATTCGCCAATCCGTCAATATGAGGTCCCCACTGTAACTTGGAGTCTATGGTGATACCGAGAAATACCGTAGAATCAACAGGATCCACGGCTTCACCATTCAACAGTACATTGGCTTTAACAATTTTTGTATTAGGCGTTCTGAAAATGACGCATTTAGTTTTTTTACTATTCAATAGTAAGTTATTAGCACTAAACCAATGTACTATTTTAGTAAGAGCATTGTTTACATCGTCATAAACATTTAGACGCCTTTTCATTTTAAATATTAAGGAGGTATCATCAGCAAACAATACTATATCATGGCTCTTTCCGACAAGATATGGTAAATCATTTATGTATATTAAAAAGAGGAAAGGACCAAGAATAGACCCCTGTGGGACCCCCATATTGATTAGTGATCCAGGAGATTTCTTGCCATTTACATCAACCCTCTGAATCCTGTTACTTAAATAAGAGGCCAGAAGATTGAGTGCACGTCCTCTTATACCGTAGTGGTGTAGCTTCATGACCAACGTAGAGTGCTGAACGCAGTCAAATGCTTTGGACAGGTCACAGAATATACCAAGAGCATCCTGCGATTCCTCCCAAGCCTCATAGATACTTTTTAAGAGATTTATACCAGCGTCAGCAGTAGAACGACCCTTAGTAAAGCCATACTGTTTTTCATGCATAAGATTATGTAAATCAAAATGCATTAATATTTGATTTAAAATAATTTTTTCAAAAATTTTACTGAATGAGGGTAGCACAGATACTGGTCGAAAGTTATTGGGGTCTGATGTGCTACCCGATTTAAATATCGGTATGACTTTACTAAATTTCATCAGGTCAGGAAACACACCATACTCTATACAATTATTGTATATATTCGCAAGGTAAGGAGCAATAGCGTCTATTATATAACTAATCAGCTTCACAGAGATACCCCATAGATCCGATGTTTTTTTGATATCTAGGGAATTAAATGTCTTTACAATGTCTCTTGAGCTGACTGATTTAAATTTAAAATCTACTTCACATTTCTGTACGCTCTCCTTAAGCAATGATTCAGCGACGGTTGTGGAAGATATAAGAGTTTTGGTTGTTGAAACCGGAATATCAGCGAAGAATTTTTCAAATGCACACGCAACTTCTTGATCGGATCTGGTTA
>JAKGSA010000136.1:4013927-4160324 GCA_033558755.1 Philaethria dido
AATTTTTTTAAATTGTAAAATGGAAAGTTCTCGGACGTTTTCTGGGATCATATTGTAAAAGTATACACATTGTCCCATAAAAGAATTGTGGACTCGATGCAATCGAGTTACAGGCGCTGCAAGTTTAAGCCTATTTCTTGTATTTATATTATGTGCATCGCCAACTTTGTTAAAATTATTAATATTTTTCTTAACATACAGTACATTATAATATCATAAATTACATATTCTCGAGAAAAAACAGTATCTTCAGGAATTTTATACTGTTTGTCATGGGTATTAATCATGAGAATTCAACCAGGAACTTCGGAAATCGAGAAAAGCTTTTATGTGGGTTTTTTAAACAAGCCTTCAGGAAAGAAGGGACGATTATAGGAACATAATTGTTCAACCTTCGTTCATTATTGATCGTTTGTTGCTTGTTATGTTTCTGTATTTCTTGCTACTAAGAGACTAATTTAACTTCGCGTATAATTTTTAATACTCTGTCATGACGGAGCTAGTAATGGCTACCTATAGGAGTACTCTTCGCCTTACCACACCTTCACCTAATACCTAGGAAAGTAATTTGGAATGTTTTTGAAAAACGTATAAATATTTGAACGCAGCGAGTCTTGAACCTGCGCCTCTTAGAAACCGTCTAAGCGTTTTACCACTAAGCCATACGTTCTTATCGGCCTGCATCAAAATTCTTATACATTTCTTACAACTTATTTATCTTGTTAGCATCTCGGTAGAGAGATTTTCACAAATTCTTGATGCCCAAAGACTATTTCTAAGAAACATTCGTTTGGTAAGAGAGAATGCTATTTGTTAAATATTTTTGATAGTTTTAAAGTGTTAATCTTAGGATCTTAGGAGGACATATTTTTAGAAAACTTATAAAAATTTGAAGGCAGCGTAGTCTAGTCTATAGTTTAATACCATTTTAAAGCTATCGGGATACTTAACTTTTCTATAGTTAACTTACAAAAATTAGGTAGGTGCCAGTGTACTTGGCAGCTGTATTCTAGTTGCTTGTGTGCGGTAGCCCCAGACACTTTATTCTATGATGGACCAACCGCTTTTTGGCCTAGCAAACATCACAGTAAACTAATATTCGATGAGCACAGTCTTCACAGGCACAATCTTGGTGTTTTTGACAAAGTAATCAGCGTTTCATCAAATATTTCTTCGTGAACAATCCATTCAGTCTCTTTTTTTTAAGAAAGATTTTGGATATTTTCATATGGTTTTAAAACTTTTAGCTGCGTCGTGTTGTTGTATTTCTATTTGATCCTTTTAATCGCTTTTATTCTTCAGTTTTTGTTTCACTTTTTTATATAATGAAGATATTATAATATCGCTTTCTTGAATTTTTACGACCGCGTCAATCGTGAAGTAAACTTGGTGGTAGGTACATTTTATCTCTCTGCCACTCGTCTCGTTGAAAAATTGCATTTAATCGTACTAATTTTGCTTGTAAATGTTTCTGTCATTTGATTTTTCTCTTATTTTGTTCTTTCACTGGTTCTTCTTATGATTTTTGGCATAATATCTTAGTGGAATACTAATGCAACGATATTAATAACATAGGTACTTCACCTATATTATTACTATAGTCGCAGAAATATTTAACATACTTAAGATATTGTGGTACTAATTGAAACACTCTCAATAAATAAGCAAAATTACATTAAATTGCATTTCGAAGAAAAGTAAGAACCGTATTCGGGGGTATCCGACATCGTAGTGTCCAAGCTACCCGCCAGTTATCATGTAACATTTTTAAACCCAACTCCAAATTTACAAGAATTATTATAAATACCATTATAACCCTTAAATTTATAAAATTTGCTAAAACCCTGAATAGCAGGCGAGTATAAAAATTACTTATTGTACTTAATATTCACCGATTAAATTTGACAGGAGTGACGAATTTTTTATGCAAAAATAAAACATTTTCTCACGGCTAATTTACCCAGCATCCGCGCCATGATGAAACTACATTTCTTTCTACTCTAGAAAAGATATTATTACAATAACTCTTTGTCCTAAGCGATGTTTAGTTTCTTAGAAATAAAAGTGTCCGGGGCTACCCGCCGTCCGGGCTACCTGCCGTCCCTCTATGTACATGTATGTATATACAATATACATAATATTGCTATTTTTCTTTTCGATCTCAAAGATTTTCAATAGATGAAATAGAATATCAAATGATCTGGTACTAAATATGTTTACTATATAGTATCTAATAAACATGTGATGATTGATATATTTAATACGCACCTATAACATTTATACGTTTATGAAGTAAATAATCCAATAAGACCCGGTTTTGAAAAGTTGAATTTAAAAATTGTTGCACGTCTTTAACTATGATACACCGCTTGACACATGAGATACTACAATATTAATTTTCAACATTAGTAATTTTGCAACCAAGTTAATAATAAATATTTTTACTTTTAAAAAATTACTTATATCTATGTATTGTTTGTTGTTAATGGCTATCGCCTTAATAATAAGCATTAATAATAAAATAGCGGTATACAATATTTTAAATTACCTACCCAAATTCTTTTTAATAATAGAATACAATAGCATAGAGTCGAACTTATATATATACGAGTATATCTTAATAGAACATTAATAGAGTAGAACAGAGCAGACAAAATTAGAGCACACAGTCTGTTGTTGTACTGATGTACAACAATGGCGAAGCGTCCATATAACACGATTGCCATCAGCATCTTTTGTAAATTGCAAAATATCAATGGCGGATTTACCAGTAGGCTAACCTAGGGCAATAGATTTTAGGGCGCGGGAAATTTTAAATTCACAAAAACAAGAACGTCAATCCTCTACTGACACTTCTTGAGCTCGGGGACGGCAAAAAAAAAGAAACAAGGGCGACAAAAATTTAACTGACAATTCTTGAGGTATAGATTCGGCAAAAAGAAAAAACACAAAGGCGGTTAAAACTTAAATGGAAATTTTTCAGGTTCGGGACAGTAAAAAAATACAACAACAACAACAACAACAAAAACCGAACTAATAATTCGTCATATTAGCAAAAGTAGAAGAGCGTTAAAAATTAACTGATACTTTGTGAGATTAGAGATAGCAAAAAAAACAAGAATGGCAAAAACTTCACAGCCTATCAATTGAAAATGTACAAATTCGCCACTGTAATAATATTATCGTCTAGGTCAGACCTATGTATATTGGTTTACCTGTATAAAACTATATCGTTTTACCTACATAAAATTTTCAACCATCGCCACTGCAGTACATATACGTTACTTATAACGTAAAACGTAATTCGTAAAATATAGTAAGGCGAATGTGCAGTTAACATATAATAATACAAATACACAAAGTACAACGCCTGACTGTACACATAGTGGTCAACCTCAATCGGGGAAATGTTTACATCTAAATTTATTAGTGTTATTTTGCGCATAATGACTATAGAATAGGCGAAATAAAAAGAACGGAGTATAGGTTCTCCGAAACCTAACTAATTTTGAAATTATCTAATTTCAAGAGACTTTCAGATCTGGTCTGTCGACGAAAAAAGCTGAAAAATTTTTGATATAGAAAAATATAAAATGCCGTAATTTGTATTACACAAGTGTTCTAGACGCAATGGAACAGTATTCATGGGTCCAAATGTCTTTGTTCCGAATGTTCTTTTGCTCCCTATAATTAATTGAATAAGAAAAAACGAAACCGAACAATGTCATTAGATACAGTCACTATGCGCTCATCTTGCAAAATCGGGACATACGTAAATATTCAATTCTTCATTGGTTTATTAGCATTTAACTTAGTATTGAACGCAAAAAAGACTAAATGTTTAGAATTTACTATGCCTAATGTTGGAGACATAAGCTTAAGTCTCAATAATGAAATTATTCATTTTTCGGACTCCGCATTATTCTTAGTAATAACTCTGTATTCGAAACTTCAATGGGACACCCATCTGTCTTCGCTTGCTAGTAGACTTAGCTCCGCTGTTTCCGCTGTTAGAAAGGTGAGGCAGCTTACAGATGTTAGTACTGCCCGACTTGTTTATTTTAGTTATTTTCATAGCATCTTGTCCTATGGAATATTTCTTCTGGGGCAATGCTGCTGATATTGAATCAATATCTATAACTCAAAAAAGAGCAGTGCGGGCTATTTACTGCAGAGGAGCTCGGGATTCTCTGCAAGATTTTGTTTGATAAAACGGGTATTCTTAGTTGCATTACAATATATTTTCAATAACATTTTATTTGTACGCAAAAATATCCACAATTATTAAAATAAGCCAATTACACCTAGTTTTCGTCTCAAAAAAGTCAATAAATCATTTTTGTCACAAGGTATACACATGTATAATAAAATTCCAGAAATAATTACAGATCTGCCACTTCAACAATTTAAAGTTAAGATTAAGAACATATTATTGAAAAAAGTATATTATTCTGTGTAAGAATACTATAACGATGTCAATGTGTGGAATTAAATACTGTTGACGCTCACCCGGGAAGCTCATCATATTTGTATATTTATTGTAAAATTTTATTTGAAAAGAGCAACTGTTGAGTTTCTTGCCGGCTCTTCTCAGCAGAACTGCCATCTGAGCCGGTGGTAGCTTCCGTTAGGACTGACACGACTGACGCCTTTGTAAATTGACGATTCGAAAGTGCTTATAACAGCCTATTTGAATAAAGAATATTTTGATTTTGATTTTCATGTGCATAGCTGCATATGGCAAACAATGTGTTTGTTTGCTATATGCAGCTACAAACAACAACAAACAACAAGTACAAGTACAAACAGTAAAAAGTGCGGTAGTAATGAGTATTGACAATATTTTTTTAATGGATATCCATATCCAAGCCAATCCAATGATTTCATCATTACATGTGTGAAAAAATTGCATTTACTTTTGACATTCTTAGTGTATAAAATATTCTAAAAGGAATTAAAAAACGATAACCTACATGGTATGATTTATTTTCAAAAGTCTATTAATTACATATTTAGTAATTAGTGTTTATTTAACATTTAAAACTATACTATTATGAGTAGAGAAGTTATCCTCCTTTTTTCCATTTTTCTCCAGGCGTATACTCAGTCATTGGTTTTCCAGATATACCACAAGTTCCTATACCAACTCGACCAGTCAAATTATCTGGAGAAGCAAATATACTCTTTGTCTTAACGCCAGGTTTCCTTGAAGCTTTAGTGTGAAATGAAAGCCATTTATTTTTCTCTGATTCTCGTTCTTCTTCAATCTGCTTAAACCTTTGTTGTTTTTTCTGTTTTTTCTTTTTCAAATATTCTCTGTTATAGCCTTTTCCAGGTCTGGAAATAAATTTTCTTATGTTAATAAATAACTAGATAAATATTAAGAGATTTGATTTGTATATAATTTATGCACATTAACATATCATTAGAATTGCTAATAGTAATCCATCAGAAATTCATATTTTTATATAATTTCTACAATAAATGTGGGAATCATCCAAATATTTCCTTGTTCTATATGTACTCATTACTTGCACACAGAGGGTGGCAGCAAGAGACTCCATTCTATGCTATGTCTTACCACAACAGAGAATTTCATAATTTCAGTTTACTAATGTTAGAACAAAAGAGAACATGTTTTACAAATAAATTTATTACAAGAAACATGCATCACATGATATCAATATACATAAATACTTGGAGACTATAAATTTGAATTATAAATCAAATTATTTATTGGAGATTATAAATCAAAATTTTTAAGTATTATGTATATTTAGCAGTGTTTTACAGTACCGGACAAAAAAAAAATCACTGCTCAAAATATTGGAGCTATATATTTGGGCTGGAAAATAGGTTCATACTTGTAATCGTCAGACTTCTCATTACCTCCCTGATTATTCTGCCATCATCCAATTCAGTAATCTTTATTTTTCTTCTTTCTACTCCTATCACTTTTAAGATCAACTATCCCTAATTCATTGAACTTCACGCATATTTTACGCACTGCACCTTTATTATCCTATTTTCAAGTATTTTTTTTCTTTTAGATTTGATTTTTTTGGTTTTTTATTATCAGTTTTCGCAATGTCGTTGATATTTTTGTCATTTCGGTTTTTTGCCTACCGAACTCGGACTAAAAATGTTGATGATTGGCCGAAAAATCGTCAAAAATCAATGTTTACCTTCCTAAGCTTCGTTGCGAAAATATAGCTTTGTTTACATTGATGAGCATATATAAACATTGGGCCCATACTTTTTTTGTACATAATAATTGAATTGGCGCATACCTATTTTTGTAGTAAGCAGTACTGTATATCGCAAAGTGCTTTTAAAACTAATACTTACTTGCTTTCGTCTCCACTTAAAGGTCTTTTTGTTCCAGAATTCAAAGGTTTTACATCCAATATTGAAACTGATTCTAATGAAGCATATCCATCAAATTTTACTTTTAGATTATTTTCTCCCACCTCTTCAACCGTTGCCTCATAAAACCTAAAAAAAAACATTAATAAACATGTGAATATTACAAACATTCATTATTTACATTTATCACATCTAAATATGTTCCCTATATATTTTTTATTTAATTTTTTATTTTTTATCTTTTGTCTAAGGTTCATGAAAAATGCTTCTTTTTTTAATTGTCAAAAAACCGGTAATTATAAATTACATATCGTCGGCTAAGGTACCAAATCTCGTAATTTATTTTTTTTGAAAATAAGTTTTGAATGCCATCTTATAACGAATATTTGAGCGCATCTAATAGAAGAACTCTTAAAACGATTACAAATGCCGTTAAGTTTTAAAACGTCGTATGTCATGGAAAGAAAAACTCATTTACACTACAATTAAGAATATTTCAGAACAAAAATAACCAAATAATATTAAAATTAAAAATCAACAAGAGACCAAGAAAAAGAAGCTAATAAAAAATTGTTAGGAAGTTCTTTTTCGATGGACCTACAATCTGTTTTGTTGTGTCCGAAATAAATGTTTCAGCATTGTATGAAACTGAAATGATTATACACAACTTTACCATTTACGATATTAAAAGACCAGATAAGTAGAGCAAGCACGAAAACTTGGGACAAAGTAATTCGTATCGTTATCGAAAGTATTTTGTATGAAAAAAAAAACAAATTCTTTCGATTCGCTCTACAGGTGACTGCTTCATTTGAAACGAAACGAAAATATCATTGTTGTCATAAGAATGTTGAAGCTATTTATACGAAATCATAATTTAATAGAATGTGCAAAAATAGTAGTAAATTCAGTGTCAAATGCACTTCTCAAATTTGTCTTTAAAATAAAATCATAATTGTGCAACTTTTTTAAGGAAAAGCATTCGCAATTGCATTTAGTAATCTAGAGGCAGGTCAGAAATAAATTCATCAGAAATAAAAGTTACCATTCAAGCAGACTATGCAACAGCCTGCAATAAAAACTCCTATACTGTGTAATATTCCATACATATACATAAAAGAACTCTAATAATAATAATAATAAATCTCAAACAAAAAAAAACTATTAGACCAGGGACAAAGGAAGGAGATCCTGTTGTGACTGACTTGAGGCAGTTGACATATTTGCTAGAGGGTAAACTTTTGTGCCGACTGGGATTTACTGATGGCCATGAAAGAAAGAAAGTCCACCACTAGTCTAAGTACCATTGGAAGCAAGGTTAAAAGCAAAAATGGTTATGAAAGCTGATTACCATCCAGTTTATCGTCCCTTTCTTTATGAATAGTTTTAAGATACTTGTCTATATGATCTTGTGCTTTAATAGTCATTAATTATTTTATTTATTTTGAGTCAGAATCAGTGCAACAAGTTTTAAGACTGAATAAGTAAATTACAAGAAACAAAAATTCATATTGGTAGATTTTATTAATATTAATAATTATAATCTTAAGAAGTGGAACTTTCAGACGTTTCTAAAGAATTTTACAATAGTTAATATTGTAAAATTATAAGAAATCGTAACTCTATGTTCTATCTCTATTTAACTAGTCACACAAATCTAAATGGTTAACAATTTTATTTTCTGGGTAACGATCACTATTTATCACACGGCATAATGATACATGAGGAGTATAAACAATTTTTTGAGGCAAATAAATATCTAACCATAAATGGGAAGTAACCATTACTTGTAGCAAAATTTGTATCTCCCTTATAATGTGACTAGCGGCCCGCTCACGGCTTCGCCTGCGTCAACTAAACGATTACTATTAAACTATTTCGATATATGTATAAATATTTCGTCGCTTTTCGTCCGCGTTTTACGCAAATCACGAATTGCTCAAATTTATAATTATATCGGATTATAATGAATAAAGTTTTATAAAAAAGGATACCAACTAAAAAGGTATAATTATATAAAACTTCGCTCACTTCGCAACAGGCCGCGCAGCAGAAATCGTAATATTATAATTTCGCCATAACTTCAAAACTAAACGTCCAATTTTAATCATTCAAAGACCAAATATTATCTACATAAACTGAACTTAAAATAAACTAAATAAAATTAAAAAAAGAAAATTGATAAAAATTAATAGCATGAGCAAAATAAACGCGTTTCAATGTAGTACAAAACATTAAGATTTTTACCCTATACCTAGTGTGTCGCGGACTTTTTTGTAGATATTGATAAGATCTGCAATTTATTGGAACATTTTTGGTTTATTTAGGCAGCGTACCCTTAATACTTATTTTGAAATTTAACTTTTCTAAAATATCTTACGGAACCCTATCTTTTTCTAAAATAAAATATAGCCATGTTACTCGTGGATAATGTAGCTTTCGAATAGTGAAAGAATTTTTAAAATCGGTCTGTAAAATTTGATCAAACGGAGTTACTAGGTTTGGCACTTTAGCCAACGATATAAGTTGTAGTATAGATTCAAAGGCATTCTTTCATATTCATCCAAAATGAGATTTTGAAATAGAAAAGTAGCACATATAAAAGATCATTGTTGATTCAAAGATGGCAATGTGATATTTTAATCCAGATTAATATTTTGGGTGGGTAAAAAAGGTATAATTATATAAAACTAAACTCCCCTCCATCAAGCGCACCCCCGCCTTGGTGATGCTCACTTCGCAACAGGCCGCGCAGCAGAAATCGCAATATTATAATTTCGCCATAACTTCAAACCAAACATCCCATTTCAATCATTCAAAGACCAAATATTATCTACTTAAACTGTACTTAGTGGTGAAATTAAAAAAAAGAAAATTGATAAAGATTAATAGCATGATCAAAATAAACGTGTTTCAATGTAGTACAAAAAAATTAAAATTTTTAAATAAAAAAATGGTTATTGTGCCTCACTCAACATAGATAGGTATAGTGAGTCGCAGACTTTTTTGTAGATATTTATAAGATCTGCAATTAATTAGAACATTTTATGGTTCAATCTTTTATAATTTAGGCAGCGTACCCTTAATACTTATTTTGAAATTTAACTTTTCTAAAATATCTTACGGAACCCTATGTTTTACCAAAATAAAATATAGCCTGTTACTCGTGGATACTGTAGCTTTCGAATGGTGAAAGAATTTTTAAAATCGGTCCAGTAGTTTTGAGTCTATTCATTACATACAAGCAAAGCTTTCCTCTTTATAATATTAGTACAGATAATTTTTTTGAGGAAAATCACATAACTCCATGAATATATGTATTAGATACATATACAGATATATTTTATCAAATTTTTTTTCAGAAAATTGTTTCTATTATATTTAGTAACTATAACCATACACAATCAAAACAAAGTTTCATACAAAATTTTTTATGGTTAAGTTTTTTGTCCCTCCTGTAAAATTTGATCAAATGGAGTTACTAGGTTTGACACTTTAGCCAACGATATAAGTTGTAGTATAGATTCAAAGGCAATCTTTCATATACATCCAAAATGAGATTTTGAAATGGAAAAATAGCACATATAAAAGATCATTGTTGGTTCGAAGATGGCAATGTGATATTTTAATCCAGATTAATATTTTGGGTGGGTATCAAATATGTACAGCAAACTAAGAAAGACGAAAATCGCAATTTCAAAATTTACCATAAACCATGCAAAATACAGAATTTATATATCTATATAAAATATAAAAGAATACAAGTGGTAATTTCATCATGATCTTTCAACAATTAATTTTAAAATTATAAAAGTTTACGAAAATAAATGAAACATACATCCCATCGGCTTTCCATTTGGCCAAACATTTCTCGCTTATCCGCCACTTGGGAGCAGGTTCGACAACACCCCCGATGTCGGTAGGCAGCAGCGAAGCTGTAACATCATCATCATTACTAGAACTATGAATATTACTTTTTGAATCACCTTCTTGAGATTTTATTAGATCGCGTGTCAATTCTATTACTTCTTCCAAATCCGCTTTTAGTTTTAATAATTCCTCATTTTCAGAATCCGTCAACAGAGCCGCCTCAACCTTTAATTGAAATTAAGAATGTGTTATGAGTACTATTTTCTACCTCATCAGAAACTGTGATCACCAAAGATAGTTTACCTGCTGCAATTGTAATTTGTAGTTTCTTAAATCATCAGCCATGTTGAAATCTTATTTTTATTGTATCACATTCAAAACTATATAAATTAGTATAGGAATATAAATTAAATTTTACTTTATGAATATTGTTTGAAAAGAGTACTATTACAATATGTTGGTAGTAAATGATTTTTTAATGTAAATCACTTTTATATTTTGTAACACAAGTCACAATCACAATCATCACTATATCCACAGATTATAACAAGCTGAACTATAAAAATATTATCAAAATTGTCAAACGTCACTTTAAAATACAGATAGAATAAATAGATTTTCCAATTAGTGCAATGTCGAAATAAAAGAGTTTTTTTTTAGAATAATAGAAAGAATTTATGTTATCTTAATTTTTTAATTTGCTAAAATTAAGCAGATGAGGCAAAATGCGATAAACTGCATATTTGAGTTCTAATCAAAACAAAAATTTAACTATATCTGCTTCAAAACTAGCTTTTACCCACGCTCGCGTCAAAGCCCTTAAATATCAAGGAAAAAATTGTCCTGTCCTTTTTAATATCTCTAAAAATATGTACAAAATTGTATGATAATTGGTTGAGCGTGAAGCGTGAAAGCGTAACAAACTTTCATTCCCATTTATAATATTAGTAGGAATTTCAATCACTACTCTTAGAAAGTTCCAAAAATCATTAAACACATGTTTTAACAAATTAAATTTTAATTTCAAGTTCCAAAAAAATCTGATTAAGTTCAATTTTAATAAATATATATCAAATTCCCTTTTTTACTTAAGTTTGCAGTATTTCTCTTCTAGGCTTCGTATTTCGTAAAATCCAATGATATCTAAAATGCCTTATAAATACATACCTTCATTCTACATACCTTCCTGCAAAGATTTCATGTTCCTAGGCAAAACAGCTTTCATAATTAATGAATTATTGACTTTTCCATTTTATATGCAGATCTAGATTACGAAGTGACAAATTTTGTTACTCTAATTTTGTAACTCTGCTCTAATGAGAGCAACTTGTTTGGTGATGAAGAACAACAAAAAAATATAAAGCTGGTACTAAAATAATAAGACACTTTTAAATTGTTACGGTATAATAATAAAAAATATAACTTAATTAAACATTAAAATTATAAGAGCAATGCAAAGAGTGCAATGCAATGAAAATTACAAAAGTTTTTTCCTTATTTAAATATAGCCTTTAATTATTACGCGAATTATTGCATAAAATGTTTCATATTACTTTTGTATACAATATAACTTTTTTTAAATTTCAATATCAGTCAAAGCGCAATAAAGCCTTAATTATTATTATAATTATTATAAGATACATACAAGTTAGGCCTTTTTCAAAAAATGCTCAAGTAAAAATTCAGTGCACATTGTTTAACTCCAAAAAATGAAAAGTTGAGATGTGAAGAAATAGTGTATTGAATTTTTTTTAATTCCCTTTATAATGTAAATCGAAATAATTATTCTGGAATATAAAATCAATAAGGAAAATTAAGAAGAAGCAAAGAAATAATTATGAATTTTTACAATTTTTATATAAGTTAATCAATTTGTGCACTGAATGATTCTTATATGCTATAATAATAAATAATTAAATTACGTAAGAGTTAAATAATAGGTAGTATTAATAATAAAATCTATAAAAATTACATACAATTACAGAGACCAAGATTATAAAATATAAAGTATATGAACGTACGAATTAAATATAATTACGTATAATTTATAGCAATCGTCTATCTAAAAAATATAAAGAAATAATTATAATTAAAAAATAACTTTATTTAATATTATCAAATGTGTCTTGCTAAACACTGTTTGAAGATAAATTTAAAAGCATTTTAAAAGCAGTAAATAATTTAAGGGACACTTCTTAAGTATCTACACTGACAAGGTGACTCTGTAGAGCAGTAGACTGATGGTATCGCCTTCGGGATGCAAAGTCTTCGTTTTCATCATTCAGCCGCTCCTGTTCAACTGGTATGTCAGCATGTACTGGTGTCACAACTAATTGCTCATATTCTAATGGACGTTTGCTGCAACCATATAAAAGATATAAATTTATGTATGTATCTAGTTTTGTACGTTTTTAAGAAAATATATCAATAAGTTTATTTTAAGCTTCTTTTTGCTGCCAAGAAGCTTTTAAAATATAAGTTATCCCTTAATAAAAGGTTGCATGTAAGTGATCAGCCTTTGCAGCGATATTTTAAGTAAGTTTGAAATTTGTAAAGTGCAGTAAGAGTTTTATTATTATAATATATAAGTATCGCAAAAAAAGTAAAAGCGGCGACCAGAATATCTTGATAGTGAGTTCTCTTCGACTATTCCACTATGCGGAATAAAGCGTGAAGTTGAAAAAATATATTGTTAGAAACCACAATCTATAGCGAGGGTACATAAAGACGATCGACATTACCCCCGTCCCTTTTTGCCGTCGACTATCAACTAGAAAACGTCGCTGACGTTACTCTGACCGATTTTCAATTTTAATTTTTAAATGATTGAGAAGTTATTATTCCACTAGCTGTATCCGGCAACTTCGTTTGCAAGGAGCAGAATGCCACGACGGCCTCAACTCGCCCGCGAAGAGTATAAAAGTTAAAACCCCTAGTTTCGTAGAAATTTTAAGAAATCTCGTCCAGTAGTGTCGCCTGTACGTAGTCAGTCACTCAGTAACGTAAGCGTTTTATATTATATTAAAATTGTAATATCTTCTAAGATGTTCTTTGAAACTAAGTGATGTCCAAGACAATTTTGTTCACAATTAAATACTCTTAATCAACAACACATTTATTTGGATAAAGATTAATATTATTACGTTGACAACTCTTTACAAATAATCACTAATTTCGACCAAATTTAATTACCATATAAACGGTTCTAGTGAGTTAATCTTAAAAGATAGACATATACTGTCGAAGACTTTGTTTTAAATCATTACAAGAGGAATAATTCTTTCATAGATATAGTTTTGATATCTTGAACCGTTTTCGCAGCGTACGCAATGGAAGCCCTCAAGGATGAATAATTTTCCCCGTTTTTTCCACATTTTTCATTATTTCTTCGCTCCTAATAGTTGCAGCATGACGTTATATAGCCCAAAGCCTCCCTCGATAAATGGTCTATTTAACACAAAAAAAAAATTCCAATTCGAACCAGTAGTTCCTGAGATTAGTGCGATCAACCAAACAAACTCTTCAGCTTTATATATTTCTAAGAATATATTAAAATACTTACCCTATAGCTTGAAGGAAAGCTACTTTCAGCCAATGGAAGAATCTGAATTCGGAAGCACGTCCAGGTTTCACAGCTGGATTGGCTGCACCAATATATAGCCATATTAACCACAAAATGGATAAGCATCCTAAAGCGTACATCCAGTGAACCAGAACCATTAGTAATAACTTGATGGCTACCTGAAAATGCACATACACATTTTTTTATTTCAATATTTTTAATACTTTAAAATTAAAATTCAAACACTAAGATAAAAAAATATTGCAATAAGAAATTCATGTAAAATTTGGCATAGCTCAGTTACAATATATATTTCTTAATTAGCTAGCACGCTTACACGGATTCAAAGAGTTGCATGTTTAAATCTTTCTCCGTTTAATTTCGTTTACGTTTCTTAAATACATTATTTTATATATCAAACACAAGAAACTTTACTTAAGAAGGAAGAGTGATCGTGAATCAAAAGTAAGTACTAAAATAATCTCTAGTATCTCATATGTTTTAAGAATAACAAAGTCAGATCAGATTAATTATACTAATTTTATTTAAAAAAAAACAGGTGGGAAATATCCAATTTCATTTAGTTTTACTAAAAAGATTTCAGAAATGACAACAGCCTGCAGCTATCTCAGAATAAACTAAAAGTAAACTCCATCGATATTGATTCAAGGACTAATATTCGTTATATAAGACTGGAGCCAGTTTATGATGTTCTTCTATTTTTAATGATAATGGAAGTAAACGGAATTAACATGGCAAGCGTCACGCTGAAGGACGCAACTAGTTTAATTATTATGTGTAAGAAAAATATTTAAATGTGAAATGATATTTTACCCCAATTAAGGACAGCCACCTATTGCAAAGGTGTGAATACCAATTCTTATTTTTCGAGTGTACATTCACATTTGGTACTCGTTCCTCCCCATTCGCCATACGCCCATTCATTATCGCCGAGTCAGTAGGAGACGGAGTAAAATCCTGCAATAATAATTCAAATATTAATTAGTACGTATTTTATTGTACATAAAAAATGTCAGCGTTTTAGTGTCACACAAATCAGTTACTAAATCAGAGTATAGTTTAAAATAAGATCAGTAAGAAAATCAGTAGGTAATCTCCTAGAAATTCCCTTTTGCCGTACAATGCTATGGAGACTCTTTCACTGTTAAAACAGGTAAACTCTGGAATACGTTGCCAATTGAGATCAGACAATCTCCATCAGTGGAATTTTTTAAACGTAGACAACGTAGACGTATATACAAAAAAAATCAAATAGTAGTTCTTAACTACTATTTGAAATTTTTTGTATGTACTTTCTATGTCCTACTGCTGTTTCTAACAAGTTTTGTTTGTGGTTACCTGTAAGAAATCACTTCTAGTGTTAAGGCCGCCATTTAAAAAAAATAATATATGCTTCAATTCATACTAAACAGAATACCAACATTAATGTAAATTTAATGAAAAATTCATATGTATATCGTTTTTTCTCTTAACATTGTCGGATGAGGATATAAGAAATGTTACAGGAAAGTTAAAGTTTAAATTATTTTTTTATATATACTAATATGGTTAACATAAATTCATACCTTTAAATAGTTGATAAGTTTAAAATTTCAAAATGTTGTTTTTTTCATGAGTAATTAATGGATCAAAAATAAAAGATGAAAATGTATGTGCAAAATTGTTAATAAGAATAGGCTATATATTATATAATGTTATACTATTCACGCATCACCAGCTTTAACGGAGTAGGCAGAGGAAACTTCGTGTTAAGATGTTCCGTTTAAAAACACTTTGAATGTTGGATGGTTTTCCTAACATCGCAATTCATATTAGACATACAAGCAGAAATATAAAGAAATTAAAATATTCAAAAACTTTTTTAACCTGTCGTATTTACAAATGTGTTATGTATACAATATACTACTCAAAAAAACTCTATATTTAAAAAAAATATATAATAATCTTTTCGAGATAAGAGAATGTTTTCACAAAGCTACTATATATTCTTTTATAACTAGAGAAATTTAACAATTATTAAATATTATCAATATAATTTTATGATATCTTTTTATCTCCATTCATATATAAATATTACTAGGTATAATGTTGATTTGATAGAACAGTTCGGGTTATTGTTTGCTTAGATATTTAAATAGAACATTTGTTTTTTTTAGCTTCACGCTGTATCCCGCATATAGCAGGATGGGCAGAGGAAACCCGAGAACCTAGAGTTCAGACACTCCGTTCCCCTCTTTCCACCGACTTGAGTGCATTGCGTGCTGAGTGGCGGAACTCAACGCCGCGCTTTTGCCTTGTTACCAAACCCAGGAAATGAAAATTTTAAATATCCTGGAGTGAGAATCGAACCCACAACCTGTCGCGTTTACAGTCGCACGCTTGTGCCTCTGCGTCACGACAGGCGGTACATGTCTTGATAGCTCATTACCAAAAGTAATGATAATATTATCGGAAAACGGAGTCTCTTGACACTCGGTTCTCTCTGACAATCCGCATTGTTGTGCGGAAAATAAAATAAAATTAAGTAATGTAATATTCACCCCAACTGTTTTATGTCTTATTCTCTCAGGAAACAATAAGTCCAAATCACTTCCAGTTGCTCCATATACTTGTGTATCTCTTTGGGAATGTCCCTGAAATCTATTTAACAATCTAAATAGCTAATTGCCTATAGAGTGTAACCATTTGGTATATTTTAGAAAATGCTATAACACAATCAGGACATGTGTATGCTTGTTATGGATGTAGTCTCACTTTTCGGTATTGTTTCAATAATAAGAGTTATTTTTTTTTAACTGTACAAAGTTTGAATTCCAACACTTCATACACAATACTTTTTGAGAAAAACAAAATAATGGAAAGATTCTCAAAGTGTTAAAAAAGTGTTGGTGTCATATATGTGGACCCTGATTTTCAACAATAATTTGTACCGTTCACGGCAATGACTTACTTTCATAGATAATAATGAAGGCTGGCAAATTAAAAATATAAACAAGTTATCAATTACTGAAAACAAACATAATAAAATAAATCATACCTCATTTCTCTTTTATGCTGCAAATCAAATGTTTGTGCAAGAGCAAAATAAGAGTAATCAATGCTAGCATATGTGATAAGAAAAGGCATAGTAACAATTGGAGCAAGCTTGTTTATGTCCCCGATGATGATGAATGTTACAGTCACTACAGCTACTACTACCATTGAATAAATAGGCACTTTGTTTGGACCTCTCTGTGAAATAACGCACAAATTATATTATGATAGTAAATAAAATAAATATATATTTCGATTTGTTATTTCTATCTAACAGAAACCAACTACATGATTTATGTTTTTATTTTTTTCTTATTATTAATGTACTATGATGAGATATTTGACATTTGTTTTTACATTTCCAGTTGTCTTTATGTTTATTATTGTTAACTGCAATCATTAAATTCTGTACATTACGTACATCGAAAAATATCTAGTATCATAAAAAATATAAATCTCCTTTTTTATATTCATTTTAGCATACTTATCATTTATATTCCTTCATGTATACTTTAAGTTGTCACTATGGCAGTGAACAATAGTAAACTTTTTTGTATATAAAATAAAAGGAAATTTAAAGCAAAATAGTTGAAAAAAATAAAAATAAATACATAAAGTTTAAGCATGTCAAATTAAAAGTTATAGGCCTATAAAACTAAAGTTAATAAGAGTTTTTTTACTAACTCCATGTCCAAGAGCTTCCAGACCTGGTATGACTTTCTCATTTGCTATACTCTGTAAAACTCTTGGAGTTCCATACATGGCGCCAAGGCACGAACTCATTGAACTAACATATAGGCCAGCCAGAAGTAATATTTTAACTGCAGATATATCAGCTGTTATTGAGAAATTTGTCAGAAGGGCCTCTCTTGTAACTGTTGCTGCTAAGGTTATTATAAATATTAAATAAAGGAAAGTCCTGAAAACAAAAATAATATTGAGCCAACATCTCTTATAAAATACAATTTGACCATAACATACACAATATAATAAAAACAGTCAACAACTGAGAGCAATGAAATGAAAATACTATATATATTATTTTTTAATATTTTCATTTTCTGGCATGGAAATGAAATCCACAACCTGTAGTGATTATGATCACATGCTTGTTTCAATATTTATATTAATAATTAATTTTATTTTACCCAGTGCCTATAGCTGCTAATGATCCATTTGGAATATTAACAGAAGGATTTTTTAAATCCCCACTCATATTGATTCCTGCCAAAATTCCAGTTATTGTTGGGAAAAATACTCCAAAACATTTAAACCATGTGTAATTATCTTGATAGTTTGCCCAAGTATTATTTGCCATTGTGCCACCAAGCCAACCTTTAAAACTGACATCTGTAAAACAATATCACAATTTTTTTTCAAAGTATATAAACAAATAAAATTTCATTACTAAGTCAAAAAAAAAACATTGATTTTATAGATTATTATTGAACTATTAATGAAGACCAAAATGAAGAGAGAAAACAAAGCTTATAACTTTAACAATTTTTAATATATCTTATATAATATCAGTTAACTTTCATTAAAGATGAAACATAAGTCTGTAAATATCAACTTCCACTTTTTTTTTATTTTTACTTAATGCAAATTTCTTAAATGATTTACCAGGCACTGTAGTGAATGATCCAACAAAGAAGTCGAGAGCAGCCATTAAAATTACTAAAAGAAGTACAAACTGCAATTTGATCACCCACTTCACACCAGCTATATTTATAGTGCCCAGTAAAAGAACAGCAGCTACAGCAAAACCTCGAGCTGCCCATGTATTTTGTGTACCAACTAAATCAGCCATTGATTCTCCAAAACCAAATACATTTAAGGCACATCCTACAGCCTGAAAACAATTCATTTTTACATCAATATGTATATAATATAAAGTAACATTAAAGTGTTTATATTGATTAGTAATCACTTAAACAAATTGAACATTACAATTACTTAGGTTGAATTAGTACAATCACATACAATCAATATAAGTAGAATTTAATAATAACATGTCTATATTAGTGATATTAAAAAAAAATGATGAAAATTACCTGGCCGAAACAATACACCATTCCTAAAGCTCCACCAAGTCTTGAACCTAAAGTATGTGCTAATAAAAAGTATACTCCGCCACTTTCTATCCTACATCTTTCACATATTCCTACAGCAGACAACACTGAGATCAATGCAACAAATACTAAAACAAAAGTAAATCATTAGCTATCAACAAGATCTATACAATTAAATCACTGGAATCATTCAATTTCACACAAAAATGACAGTATTGTTCACCTGTAAATATTACTATGAGTACGGCATTTACAAGTCCAGCCTGTCCCACCATCCAACCAGATCTCAAAAATACAATAACTCCAAAAATATTTATAAGGCATGATGTAAAAACTCCATCCCATGTTCCAAAGAGGACTGGCTGCGATATGAAAAAATTTGACTTCCACCAAGGTGCATCGCCCTAGTTTAAAAAAAGTTGTGTATAAAATATAGCATTACTTATAGAAAATGTTGCATATTGGATTACTTAATGATTCCATACCTGTACGTCAGCAAAAATCTCATTAGCTCCAGAAGCTTGATGCCCACCGGTTCCATATTGTGATTCATTCCCCAAGTCTACGAAACCACCTGATTGTCTTCGCATTCGAGCCCTGTCATATCCCGGTTCATCATTGCGAAAGCTGTCTACGTCCAAATCAATCCTTCTTGATCTATTACTCTGATCCATTATAATTTCTTTGATAACAGTCTAACTTATTTCATATTTTTATTATCTGATTTATCTTTTAATCAGATTTCTCATTTATTAAAGTAAACGTAAACTTTAGAAAACATGACGTATGTCATGTCTTAGCTGTCAATGTCAAACAGGAAAAATTAACATGAGAAGTCATTCCTGTCTGAATTTAACAGCATTAGATTGTTACAATGATTTCTGTATAATTGGCTAAAAATATTACAATCACAAATTCCTAATCATAGTCAACTCACCACATCGTTTATATCAAACGGGTCCGTATTTAAATTGGTGTATTTTTTAATGAAATTAAAACTTTATTTTTAAAATAAATTTGACTTGCCACTATGCGATAACAAATAGACTCTCAATCTAAAAGCTTTTAGTAACGGGTAAGATTTTATTAAGATTCTGTTGTTTAACTATTCCTTATAATTGCTTAACTAATTGAAAACGTTTATATTGTGAAAAAAGATGAAAGGCTAAAAACGCTGCTATTCTTTGTCATGTTCGTCTGTCAAGCTTCAACTATTTATTATGTTTTAACTAAAATCAAATAATCTCTACTAATATTATAAATGTGAATGTAAGTTTGTTTGTAACGTTTTCACACCAAAACTACTCAACAGATTATCATGAAACTTTTATATACATTTTCTACTGTTGTATATATAAAAACTAAATATAGAATACTTTTGATTAAAAAAAAAATAAAAAAAATGTTTTGACAAACATGATTGTTTGTTAAAATATATGAAAATCAAATAGCTACTTCAAAGGAAATGTAAAGTTTAGTATTTAAATATTGCCTTTATATTATATTAGACATAAAAATATTTATTCTTTATAACGTCGTTATCGTGTCACAATGAAGGAATGATTGTATATAAATTATGTACATTTCTCCGTAAGACACGTTCTCCGTACTCTGGTAAGACAAAGCTCAACGTTGAATTCTTAGTTGAGTTTTTCACCGAAATCGAACTAAGATTTCAGAAGTTACAGCGTCTTAAAATTTGGTCATTTTTAAAATTTGCGTTCCGTCGATTTTGACTGGTGACATCACGTGGCAATAGGTATGTATCGCCGATCGCAGACGACACGGTATGCGGTGCGGTGGTGTGTTTACGTTCATAAAATTGATTTCTGTGTGGTTTGCTCATATTAATGGGTCACACCAATACATCAAAATATTGCTAAATAATTTTTGTTTCATCGAAATCTTGCCAGGATTTCCAAAGATATAGCGTAAAAGTCGACATTAATATGGTTGTGCGACTTTTATCCGAGAATGGTAGTTATGTAGCAGCTATAAAGTGCAGAATAAAATCAAATAAGTATTATAATTTATGCGTATATTTAACATTTACACGTGAATTACAAGACTCAATGAGAACCGACGGTGATTTTCAGTGACCGCCTAGATGACCTAGACCATGAAAGGAATTGTTATTTTCATAACTTTTAACATTTTTTTCCGAATATTATTAACGTTTGGTATAGAAAAAGATATATATTCATGTTCAGGCTTAAAAAATAAATTCAAATATTTTTTTTTATCTTTAAATTTCAATATTTATAAGTTTAACATAAAGTTTATAGTGCAGATAGATTAACAGAAGAATCAATTGTACACTTCTCGAACTGCTCTATAGGTCTTAATCTGAAGCTTAAAATTTTCGTCAAACGGTAATGAGATATACAACAAACGGTAATTAGTATTTAACAAATGGTAATTATGCTTCGTGACTGGTAATTAGAAATAAATGAATAATATACTGGAATCTCAATCTATTGGATGATTATTATTAAAATATGAATCAACTAAATAAATGAAAACCTTTCTGCTGCGATTGTTTGTTAGCAATTCAAATAAAATCAACACTACTAGTGACTTATTGCTGTATTTTATCTTTAGTAATACAAGCCATAACTTAATCTACAAATTGAAAGAAAATAACAATAAAATAAAAGGAAATAAAAACAATAACAGCAAAAATCATTGTTTTTCTAGTTATGTAAAAAAACTCAACTGAAACAAAACAATATAATAAAATAGTTTAAAAATAAGCATAAATAGAACTCGACATAGAATTTTTATCTAAAATATTTTTTAAATGTACTGATGTCAACAACGAAAACTAAAAAATATAATAATAAAAATAACCCTATTATTCAGTTTAGATTAATGTGCGACAATCATAGGATTGTCGCACATTAATCTAAACTGAATAATAATAGTGTAATAATAGTAATAGTGTAATAATAGAATAATAATAGTATTATTTACAATCTCTATCTTATATGCAATACTGTTGGATTCACTTTTGTCTTTATAGCAAAATTTTCCAATAGAAATATTATCACACGTTCTGTATTTACTTTCTTAATTTTTTTTATTTTTGTAATTTGTCTGTAAGGTACTTCTCATTACTTCTTCAAATAAAATTTTCTTCTAGGTTCTGTTACTTTAGTTTTGTGAATACTGTTAATTTAGAATTAGTACTTTTCAGTTTTTTTCAGACTTATAATTATTTTCCAATACGCATTATTTCTTCTTTGCAAAGTTTCTAATTATCATTTACGTACGTATTTATGTACATTTGTTCTGTTTTTCTATTATGTAGCGCATCTTCCTCAATTTCAGTTCTTCATCAGCTAAAATTTAAGCGTATGGATTGCGGCGAGAAATTTTGGCTTTAGTCAATGTTTCTGGACAAAAAATTTAACATGTTAGTGTAAGTCAGTGTATAGACTTATTTTATTGCAGATGTCTCAGTTCACGTCAAACGATCAACAGTAGCTTATCTTTTGGTAGTAGTAGGTAATAATCTTCAACCCTAGGCTGGCCTAGCTTAGTAAAGTCTTTCTGTGTAACAAAGGGCCAGCTTATACTGGTACTAATTACTACTTTCCAAAATACGAACGGGAAAAAATGATAATTATATAAATGGTAATTAGATCTAAATCACTTAATGATTTCGGAACTTAAGCAATTCAAATAGTATTCTATGACGACTACCATAATGCATAAAAATGATAATTAAAACGACCGCGTCAATCGTGAAATAAATTTGGTGGTACATTACATCTCTCTTCCACTCATCTCGCAAAAAAATTGCATTTAATCGTAAATCGTAGCTTACTAATTTTGCTTGTAAATGTTTCTGCCATACAATTTTTCTCTTATTTTGCTCTTTTACTGGTTCTCCTCATGATTTTTGGCATAATATCTTAGTATTTCTGCAACGATATTAATAACATAGGTACTTCACTTCACTTCAACTATTACTATAGTTGCAGAAAGATTTAACATATTTAAGATATTGTGGTACCAATTGAAGTACTCTCAATAAATAAGCAAAATTACATTAAATTGCAGTTCGAAAAAGAGTAAAAACCGTGCTCGGGGGCACCCGACAGCATAGTGTCCGGGACTACCCGCCCGCTATCATGCAACATTTTTGAACACAGCACTCCAAATGTACTAGAATTCTCATAAATACTATTACAATCTTTAAATATATAAAATTTACTAAAACCCTGCATAGCAGACAAGTATAAAAATATATTTATTGTACTTAATAGCCACCGATGAAATTTGACAGGAGCGATGAATTTTTTTAGGCGAAAATAAAACAAAAATTTTCTCAGCGTTCGAACCGCAATCAAACTACCTTTGTTTCTACTCTAGAAAAGGCATCTTTACAATAACTCTTTGTTAAGGGTCTTAGTGACATAGAATGTCTATATCTAATATTTAATTATTTAGATATGCTTGACAATGAAATCTGTGGTTTGACTCTTGATTATATTTTGAGCGCACTTAAATACCGTAATTTATTTTTATACAGCTTCCATGTTGTGTATCAAATGAGACCCCAAAAGCTTTTAAACGGAGGGGGTTTTAGCGCTGTTGGTTATTAAGACTTTATATAAACTTTGGAATAGGCCCTTGTAAAACTACCGCAAAAAGTGATTGAAATACCTGATAAAAAATACAATATACTTCATGCTGCGCGAGAATCTCTTCGAAATATTATTTAATCCCTTAGGTAAGTAAAGCTTGTAGCAGTTTTTTTATTCTTAAAACTGCTTTTTTCAATTGAAAAAGGCAGGTTTAAACCATATAATCAAAGTTCTCATAGGTAACAATTACCTAATTGTTAAAAACATTTAAAATCCTTATTATTATAATTTAAAAAGTACTTATAAATTGTATTTTTATCAAAAATGCTTTTAAAGAAATATCTTTTGCCTTTAAAAATAAACTGAGGCTTTGAAGCGTATATTTTTTATAAGCTCACATTCCAGCTAATGAGCTACAAAGGTTAGAAGGCCTCTCATTAGAAGTGGCTTGTGGGCTGTCATCTGCGCCCACTAATAGGCTGACACTACAGCTACTAAACATTTCCAATAAACAATATCGATTTGTAGCCAATAGCATTAGAATGAAAAGTATCTGCTTGTATCTTTTTTTTACGAAAACATGTACGACATGTTCAAACGATCTATTATTATCGATCTATATTACGATAACTATTATATAGGCTAAACATGTTATTCCCAAAACTAATTAGAATAAGCTAATAGATATATATACACAAGTACTAATACAAAGATACATACGAGTATATTAATACAAAGAAAATGCGCCGCTTTTATAAAGCTCCGTTGAATCTACGCGTACATGCTTTCCGTAGGTTAGTCTTAATATGACTTTCTACTGATCATTAGCTCTAACAGGGAATAAATTAAGATTGAGAAAAATACATCAAATATTTAAATTACAAATGTATATATAGTTGAAAGAATTTGAGTCCCGAACCCGATGACCTGGATCGTAGGAGATGGCCAGCAATTAGAATTGGAGGTGTGCGGGCGGGCGAGTGCGGGTAAGGGCGGTGCGCTGGGCGGGCGGCGTCCCGCGTCGCGTCACTCGACACTCGGAGTCGGCAGCTGGCGCTCGAGAGCCGCGCTTACCTTTGCCGCTCGTCGCGGCCGACGCATGCCGGCGGCTATTATGCCGGCGCCCCGGAGCCGCTCTACACGCGTCGCGCGTCCGCCGCAACCG
The DNA here is from genome assembly GCA_033558755.1 of Philaethria dido. Taxonomy (NCBI): domain Eukaryota; kingdom Metazoa; phylum Arthropoda; class Insecta; order Lepidoptera; family Nymphalidae; genus Philaethria; species Philaethria dido. Next base: position 4,038,609 of record JAKGSA010000136.1, read on the forward strand.
CGCCGCGCCGCCTCGATAACGTTGAACTCTACGCGCCCTGCTCGTAGCTCGTAACACCAGATTACGCATTTCACGTCTATATAGCGGAATGTAAATATTTATGGATGTCAGTTTTCAGTTGTTTAGATTGGCTGTGAAATTCAAGGTATGTATGAAACGTTTCAGTTTTATCACAACAAATTCGTGTTAGTCGTGTATTTAATTGATATCGCTGGAAAACCCGTATGTGATCAATTTCATAAACTACAGCATGCCCTTTGTGTCGCACTGTTTTGTCTTTTTATGGTATAAACAAATGCTAACAGAACCTATATCACTTAATGGCGCACAAAGTGCTCTTCTATATTTGGATCGATAGTTTACCATTAAACGTTGTGTTGGGTTCAACTGATTTTTGCATTAATTTAATATAACTAAAATAGTAACGGCAAGCTACACTTATATCTGTATGATAATATTTTTACTATTTAAAAACAAAAGAATTAATGACTTATTCATATATAACACAAAAAGTCTTTCACTAGTTATATTTCAATCGCCTTATTTACACTCTAATACTTACTATACAAACTTATAGCGCGCTCATGTACAAAATAGGTTTTCCCTCAAAGTACTCAACTCACATAAACGAAACTACAGCTTAAATTAAGTGAAAAAGTATATTAATTTCTAGTGTGTCTAATTTCAACTTGTAAGTATCAAAATAGGTATGTACTACATAGAAGATCCTTTATATGACACACTCTTACTATGACATACCCATTGATTGGCATAAAATGTTTAGGTGAAATGAATGCAACGACAAGGCGGGTTCGGGTACATGAAGATGCTATACGTCATAGGTAATACATTGCATTATTTAATTTTATTCAATACGTAGCAATTCAGTAGAAAATTATTTTATCAAGTTATTTTTTGTGTAATCTCATTTCCAACGTTTATTTTTTTGCAATTTAGCTAGAAAAGAACGATAATCGATTAGAATTCCTAAATATAATTTAACACACTCTATCTCTCGTGAGAGGTAAATACCTTTTAAAACTAAACCTACCTATCTCGTTTTAGAACTTTTATTGAACCCCCTTCCTAGCAAGATTTACGATAATTAGTACACCTTAGATATACATTTATAAATATTCACTACATCATATTTCTAGTCTTATGTGTATATTATCACAAAACCTTACTATGTTTTTTTATAAACATGACAACACAAATAAAGAGATTTACTTCTAGATTATTTCCATGATCCACATTCCATAAAGGGAAAGTTATTTCTACATGTAGTTTTAACATTTTATTTTATGATTTAGTAATTAAACAAACGATTGCTTTTTCGGCTCACTCTCGAAGAAAACCATGGCATTCATAACAAAAAAGAATTATATTTACCTAGACAAAACTAATTACAATAAATATATTATAAGTCAATAAATATATGTAGGTATCTTCGCTATGCACACAATGCTTAACATATACTACAAAGTTTCGTTCTGATGCCCACGTAACCGTACCGTACCTATAAACAACATATTTAAAAGTATTCAGTGTTAAATTATACACAATGGTAATATGATAAGTTACACAAATTTTTAACTACATAGAACTCTGTTGTTTGAGATTGTGTAAGTATAACAATTTAAATATATATTTACGTTCATACTAGGTAACTTCCTAAGTGAAATACATATCAGACAGACTACTAAAATATACGTGATCGATTCACTTAAAAGAATTTCATTTAATATGTGTAAAAATCGCGAAAATCAAATATTTCACTAAGACCTAGTTAGTAACTTACTAAGCCTAAAGTGTGATTTACATTTTTCACCTTTATCTTTGAAATTATAAAAAATATATTGGGGGACGGACCTTAATGCTGCCTACTACGATAGTGCCTATATTTAAAAGAAGTTCCGTCAATGGTTTTTAAAAATAAGCATGTCAGTGTTAGAGTGAAATTTGAGCACACAGCTATTACTTATAGGTATATGGTTCGTTATTTTCATTGTTATATAAGTATTTTCATGTACTATATATATAAATATATAGGTTTACTAGGAAAATGTATCAATCTCTATTACTATTTATTATTTAACGATTTAATTTTTATTTTTAAATTTACTACGCCAGACGCATATTTCTTTTTATTAAAGTTATTACAAAAATTTAAATTATTTAGCAATATATTTGTTTTTACATTCCCACTTTGAAAAAATTACGCTTAACTGTCTCCCAGAGTTATGCGAAAAATAATGCTTGTTTTATGAACTCTTATACCTTAAATATTATTGAAGTTCTCCATATAGCAATTCATTATCAATATTTATATTGTTCCACACTTGATACCAAATGATATAAATTGATACAATTATAAAAACGTAAATGCATAAAATACGTGTGGCCTCAGTAACGCGTAGTGTAACGTGTCACCAAGGGCGGCGCTAGCTCGTGTAGCGCCCGTGTGCAATGAAACCCTGGCGCCCCCTAGGCCTGACCAACGGCTATAACTAACTTTACCGTCGTAACAAGAAAGTTCGAAAAAGAAGCCGCCCATAGAGCGCACGCGTTTGATAACTGCCGCCACCGCGCTGGCTGGCCACTTCTGTCATATCATTGTTGTACCATGATGGTATAAGACGATGCTCTTAACTGTCTCAGGGAGCGTCGCGGCGCCCCCTGAGGCGGCGGTACCCGTGTGTATTGCACACTCTGCACTATAGGTTAAGCCGCAGCGTGTAGCTTTGTACAAAAGTGTATGTCGAGTAAATAAATGGTGATGAAACCTAGTGTTAAGACACTAGGTTCTAATTTAACATTTCCGTTCCCCACTTTCAACGAATTGGGGCATTGTGTGCTGAGTGGCAGATTTTAACGCTGCGCTTTGCCAGAACAAATAAATAAAAATACTAAATATTATTTAATATTTTCATTCCCTGAAGTGGGAATCGAACCTCCAACCTGTCACGTTTACAGTCGTAGGCTTTTTTTTATTTATTTAATATATTTCTAACGCATTATTATAAATAATATAATCTTTCTGCAATAAACATTTATGTAAAATTGTATGGTTGCGTTCCTCCAAGGCATTGCTTAACCAAGTAATGTGTGTCCTATAATGTACTATGAATATAGTAAGAGAAACATTAAAAAAATTGAAAACGTCCCCTCTAGGGATAAAGCGTCATGCTAAAAGTTCTAAATAAAAAATATTACATAAAATGTAATAAAGGGCTGGCAAATTTTAAACTGTTCATTTAACTAACACTGTAATGACAGAAAAACAAGAAATTGAATGAATATTTTTTTAATTTACCAAAGTTCAGTGTTCATAAAAATTGCGTAATAAAAGATTTTTGCATCATTTATGAGTATGTAATTCAATACAAAATTTAAAAGAACCTAATAAATCTATGTTGACCGTGTACGAGTATATACACGAAGTCACGAATTTATTGAGCATTTTCTATTTCTTAGTACCAATTTCTATTCGTGAAATAATAAAACTTCTTATGGGAAGATGACGATACTAACGTATTTTTTAAACATTAGCCTAGTTTGTTTTATCTTAATTTGAATTTTTAAAAGACTGACCATTAAATCATCTTTACGCGCTGATAATACCGGCGTTACCTTATCTTCTAATTTTGATAATTTTTTGACTTATTATAAATCAAGCTTTAATATAAAGTACACTATAACACAAAGAACATAAAGTCAATACAAACCAGTTTCCCCGTAATTGCGTGGCTTTATATAAACATGGATGTCAAATCATGGTAGTGTGTAACGTTTATTTTATTATTTTAATGTACTTTTTATGTATTAATTTTAAGAGATATTATCATTCTGCACTCCTTCGTTATATAAACTATGTGCCAAGTTTCATGGTCCTCCGTCCGCGTAGTTTTCGTAAAAAGGGATCCAAAGTTTTTGCTTCACGTATTTATATATAGATATCAAATAAAAATTGCGTTGACTTCTTCTCACTTGTCTCTTGAATCGTGAAATTTGTTTTTGTGCCAAGGAGGAAATGAAGGTTTTTTGTTTGTATGTATGTAACGTTATTTCTTGTTGTTTCTACTTTGGTATGGGGAATTGTCAGAAAAGCCAATGCCAACTATTGTTGCAAATCAATATATGAAATCTTACTTCCAAATTAAAAATTTCAACAATTTTAAATAATCTTGTAAGTTACACACACAAATCCATAAGTATTTATTGAAAACATGAATTTCTACATATACATGACATTTTAACAGTATACTTCAATACATTCTGCCTGAAAACGGCCTCCGTTATTTCTTCATAAAAATGAATATTCAATTGTCATCGTAAATCAAGTCACCTCAGATTTAAAAAAAATATTTTCCAAATAGTTACTGAGAAATACCATAAAGTTACTGCTTTACTATAAAATTAATAAAAAAAAAATGTAGACAGTGTGTTTTCATAGTAAATATTGTCACCAATGAGGCATCGTCATCTATCAATCAATCTGTTTGACTAACAAGACAGCTACAAGTTACGTATTTTATTAATATTTGTTGGCAAATATAATCTAACGACTTTGCAGTTGAGATGCGTTTGATTGCTCACCATGGATGTGGGCTTAAACTTTGCTCACCAATTCCGATATACTAAGCCCTTGTACAAAAAATAAATTTCACAACTTTCATACACACAGGCTACGATAAGGTAGAATAAATAAAACGAACTAACGTTACGTTACATGAATCTAGTCGCTATACATACTTATTTAAAACAGTTGTTAATATTTTTAAAGTAAGTACAGACTAGCTGTTTCTTTTAAAAATATATTTTCTAATAATCAGAACTCTTAAATAATTCATTATAATATTTTCTCTTAAATAATATATTACTTACATACAATAATGCGATAACTACACAGGTATACATATTACATATAAACTAGCGGCACGCCCGATTATATTTCGATATATAGATTTTTTTTGGTTGCTCGCCTTCTTGCTTAAATCTTGCTCAAATTTATAATTTTATGTAATTATAAAAATAAAGTATTAAGACAGTAAATTATAAATAAATATCGTTATGTAATACATACAGTAAATTTTCTTTTCAAAAAATTTAACTTCAGAAAATGTAACATTTTAAGACGCTCAGCAGTAAAATTCTGAAAATTTTACAAGATCCGATGACAATACAATTATTAAACTTTTAATTATTTTATTTAAAAGTAATATGTCTAAGCATATTAAATAATTTTGTAATTGTTATACAATTTTAGATAAAATTAATTAGATGAAAGTTGTAACATTATTTTAATAAGTAAAAGGTGAGGTAAGGGTAATAAAAACTTTGATCAAAGAATAAGAGGGTGAGGTATCGTACCTTATTAAAAAGGAAGGATATTTTGTTAAAAAATTCATACGCAATGAATTCTAATTTTGAGAAATTAAAATTATGTCAATATCCGGGAAATAATGAATATTGTACTAATATTATGTATGGGAGAGTATAATATACATAAAGCAAGACAGAATAGGACACCAGGTTATTGTATTGCCCTTTAATTAGTAATGATAACAGTAGGCCTACTAATCCTACTATGATTATTAATGTGAAAGTTTGGCAATGTTTAAATATTTAGATGGCATTTATTACCTAAACTGAAACTCTAAAACTTATTACTGTAATATAGAGTATTTTATAAGATCCGAAAACCCGGTGCCGGGTGCAAAAAATTGTCATATAGGGCCGATACAGGAAAAATGCGTTGATTACAAAATTTTAAGTGATTTTTTTTATATTACAAAAAAAAGGAATTATACCGGTAAATAATAATTACAGTAATTAACTCTAACCTCCTTTTATTGATGATTAAATTGTAAATTAATAAAAAATATACAGCTATGATGCGAAATGTTAAGTTAAATTTCACATTATATTAGCTGTACCTGTAGTATAGTCAGTCTCTTATAAACTAATGTTTATCAGATGTTATATAAACTAACGTTTAGTTCGGTAAGCAAATGTTTAATTAGTAATTATGAGAATAATTATACAATTAAATTATAGATCTTTAAATTTGGATATCTTTATATTTTCGGATTTCTTTATATTTTGGAATATTTTAAGTTTACTTTTTAATTGTAACTCTGAGCTCGAAGATTTTATGGAATGAAGCGAAATTTTAATTTTGAAAATCAAATAAAGCAATACTTAATATGAAAATAAGTAAAAAATCCCGTGTTGAAAACAAACGGAGTATATACTATAAACTCAAAATATAAACACCAACTAAGTCATCTTTCGCACAACATTTTTATTTATGACTAATTTAGAAATGTATACTTAAATATACATATGTACGAGTACATTTACAGTAAGAAATTGCCCTATCTAACGAAATAAGCAAGCAACTAATCTATCATGAATCTGCCCGTAAAAGTCAGATTCATGATTTATTAGTTACTTAGATTAAATATTTTTGTACGATTTACGTACCTACTAGGGAATGTAGTTATAAGCTTAAATTCTAAAATCACAAATAAATAATCCAATGAATTTTAGAAGGATAGATTTATAGATAGATATTTTTGTGATAAAATATTGTTCTTATTTTAAAACAACCTGTATTATATGACTATAAACTGTTACTCTAGAATAATCACAATGTCAGATTAAAATACGAAACTTCACATTAAATATATACGAGTACACACAAAATTATAGTAAATATTCAATACTCTTAATTAATAAACAAATATCCTTGAGGTTAAATTCTTCAAGTTTTCACGGAAGCTCATTATAAATTACACATCTAACACTCATATCAAGAAAATTAACTTTGATATGGTATATATATTCACAGAAGACAGAATAATTAAGGGAAAAGCCAAGAAACTTTGACATTACCTAATCTCACATCTTGTTAAGATTATTGAGATCACAAGAATCCTTTTTATAAAGCTGACAATTGAAATTAAGCATATAGATGCGTTTGATGAATATCTATTTATTCATGTATTATTGGTAACTCGCTTAATCCAATTTAAACATAAATATAAAGCTATTCAAAATGTTATATTTAATGTTGCTGTTTTGATTTATAATTGAACCCAGCACCATAACAGAAGTAGTTATATTTTTGGTGTTTTTCATCAATACGCGCTTTTGCAGATATAATTTTCATCAATACGCGCTTTTACAGTTGCATGTGATAACAAAATAATGCTACATCAGGTCAGCAGCTTTGAAATATTTTGCTTTGTCATTTATTGTTAGTAGTTTGCACGTTAACTTTTTAAAAATAATAAAAGTGGACCGTATTGGAGATACTAATGTAAGAAATATATACGAATCTTTATCTCAAACCTATGGGTAGAGCTTCGTGCCTCAAAGATTTTCATAAAATTAAGAGATTGTGTTATTGGAGCGATAAAGGGGGCTAACAATATATTTATATTTACTAAATACTGTCAAAGTATGTTTTTAGATGCAGGCTTTATCCTGAATAGAGGGATAGTGTCAATCAAGACACTTCCCCTCCGCCCGAATTCATGACATTGCGTGTTAAATGGCGGAATTCAATACCGCACTGTCGTACCAGAGCGAAGGAATTAAACTAATTTAATTTTGATCATTTCCCCGAGTGGCAGTTGGACCTACAACTAATAGTTGTTGTGTTTGCAGTCAGACGTCGTCCTACTGCGCCACCATGGTCAATATAAAGTAAATTAATCATCCAAATTTTAATTGCATTGAATTTATATATTAAAGCCTATGGTGATTGGTATAATGACAATATTGCACAGAGTCACAGGCTAAGTAAATACATTGATTGCTTTTCATAATAACATGCCAATTAAAGTACTTATTATTTAATAAATTGTTTATTAAAGTAATGCCTAATCGAAATGGGTAAATTTTTTTTTTTAAGTTATTAATCTATTAATTTACTTTATAAGTCTTACGGGATATTATGTAAAATAGCCAGTTAATTTGATTATTTCTGTGTCCATTATCATAATGACTTGATAGTATATGTAATATCCCATTTTATTTTTTTGATTTAATATAATCGATTACATCACTTCTATTATTGAAAGCTATATATACCATATACATAGTTTTCAATAATAAGATATGCCTATTTTGAATAAACATCTAATTTTTAATGTAATAAGTGTGTGTGTGTTCATATTGCATGTTTTTGTTTAGTGCCTGTTGAATCCATAAACTTCTTAAAAATAGATTATAAAATATTTACCAATAATATGCATATAGCTTATAGTTTTCTTTTTTTTTTATTTCAGCTTAATGCTCTTTCACGCATATGGCAGGGTATGCAGAGAGAACATATTATATAACACTCCATTTTCCAGTTTTCGCCTCGAAATAATATTGTAATTTACTTATTTCTTTATGTTCATTTTAATTTAGTTATTTAAATTTATAGCGTTTGTATGACAGAGTTTTACTGACCTCCTAACTAGATTATATAATAAGCTGTATTAAGAACCGCCAACCGCCAAACCCCTTTGGACTTAACATATAATATGCATAATTCATAGAAGTGTCTGTTTAAAGTGCTGAAGTCCTCATATATAATAAGAAAGATTATATGTATTTAGTTTAACAGAATGACGAATTGTGAACAAAATATGAAGTATTAAATAACTATATAACTTTTAGTTAATAATCTATTATTAATAGTACACTAATCAAGGAATATTTATGTCACATTAAACTTTTATAGTCTTTGTTTTTTAGCAACGTTAGATAAAAATTAATAAATAAAAGTATTGTAGATATAGGGGTCGTAAGCAAATTACAGGGCGCGTAATCGATTTACTCGTATTTCATACAGCACGGACGTAATCACTATACTACCGCTCCGTCTTGATTCTGAATAGAGCCTTTTATTAAACATAAATTTAAAACGTCTGTTAGACCATAACTTTTTTTATATTAATTCTTTTAACATTTTAAATTTATATATAATAGACTAGCTTTTCGCCCGCGGCTTCGCCCGCGTGGAACTCTGTTATATCGCGCGACATGGTAAGGAGTAGACTATAGTCTTTCCCAAGGTCTAGACTATTTGTCAAAAATGGTTAAGTGGTTTAGGTGTGAAAGTTGTAAACAGTTAAATAATCTTACATGATACCGAATTTTATCAAAATCGGTTCAGTGGTTTAGCCGTGAAAGCGTAACAGACAGACAGACAGACAGAGTTACTTTCGCATTTATAATATTAGTAAGGATATATTATCAAAAGCAAAAAGAATATAAATGTCCTTGTCCTGTAAGACCACGTTGGCGACAGCATAGGCACAGGCATTGGGATCATCAAAATTGAAGCAAACCAGGGCCGCCCAGGGATAAGATGAGTAAAATATACGCATTCCATCCCAGTCAGCTGACATGCAGTTGCCATACACGACGAGTTTCAGATGTTCTGTACCAGGCAGTGGTCTGAATACCCTAAAGGGGCATCGACTGTAACCTGGTAGTATTTCGTATGTGAAGTCAGCAAAAGGTCTAACGGTCCACGCCTCCTTAAGGCGTGGCGATTGTCCTCATCTGGGATTCGCATAGGCAGATCTACCAGTTGAGACAATCAATTTGTCACAGCAAAGTCAAACACAGCCCTCCCCGCGTGATCGGTAGTGTAATTTGAACCAATCTTCATTAAAATCGTCAAGTATCACGTACTCAATTGAGGGGATCTGTGAGAGTGCATCGTTTGCCGATGGCATATGCTCCATGAATCATTCCGTTTCTGCGTTACCACTATGAGATCTATACAGGCATATGTATATTCGAACGCGATCGTCCGAATCAACATGAAGTTATATGGTTCATAGATTCAGACCTTCAAAAGTTGCAAGACGACAGAATCTGAAGTCTCCCCTCGCAAACACATCGATTCCGGCGTGAGGCATAAAATTATGCTTTATTTTGTAACCGGAGTGTAAAAAGTAGGTTGTTTCGCTTGGTAGAGCAATTTGAGTCTTCGTCAAAAATAACAAGTCCGGCCTTGCCATCTCAAGATGATGGTAGACAGCATTCAGGTTGGATTGTAATCTACGTAAATCCTCGTGGTAAGGATTGCCGTGAAGGTTCACCTCGTTTACCTTGTCTTATGCGCGGCTCTATGCCCTCCCCAGGATTCGGCCTGTGTTGAAGAATTCTGGAGAGATTCTTCAGAACTGAAGATGCTGGTACCTGACTGGGATGGTGTCATTTTTAGTACCGCCGCCGGGTAAGGCAGGGGATTGCGCCTGCCTCAGTGCCCGACATTACCGAATGCCAAACGCAACAGCCAACAACCGTTACTGACTACGTTGATTTTAGATGCCGGGGGTGGTAATAAAAAGATCGAGCGTGCCCATATTATTATTTATTATTACCATCACTGGCAACGTCGTATCTCTCAAACGCGTATTTTAGTCGCCTCTTACGACACCACCTACAATAACAGGGATCCTATTCTAAGCCAGGATCACATGGCTAAAATTTCTTAATATTTAAGAGTTGAAACTCGAGGAAAACGCTTTTGTAGTAATTTTTGTGCTAGTACCGATACGAGCTTTTCTGTATGAATTACAAGAATATATTTTTCATATCTAAAAAAAATATTTCCTTCACTAATAATAAGTATAAAACGATAGATTATAAGAAATTGAAGCTCCACAATTAATACATGTGACTATAACATTAAATTAATTTTGACTATACCAATATGAGCTTGAATTGATTAATATTCCTTAGCGTTAGCATTCGGTATTATTTTTTTGGATATAATTATGAAATATTTCGTAATAAATGCTGCTGCTGAAGTAAATTTACTGCCTTTCCTGGATGTTTCGAGAAAAAATTTATGAGAATTAGTTATTGTCCCGCATCGTCCGTACAGTTAAACTATCGTCCAGTGGTATACTATTGCCACTGCCTTTATTCCTTGTTTATAAAGTACTTGTTCTCTCCCACAAACTCGTATACTCTTTCCATGCAATAAAGATCTTTTAAAAACCTTGATTTTACATTTATTGCTGTATAATATATTTTTCAAAGTATAAGCTAAAACCATAAATTTAGAAATAGGTGGAATTAAAAGCATTTCGTACTTTGATGTTCCTAGTTAGTAGTTTAGAAAGTAAATATTTTGTAAGCCAAAATAGCGTTCGTTCCTTGCCAATATTTGACTTTAATATCAATACTGATACCAAAACATTTCACTTTTTTAATATTAGTTTGCTATGTTAGTTACTTTATAATTTGCGTAAACTGAGTTGTATATGCTCAAGCGATAAAGGCTTTCCCAAAGGTGTTCCCGTAAAGTAAGAAATTTTGTAAAAACCTATGTTTGATTTGAATGATTGCAGTAACAAATTTTTAAATTAGTTTTAGGATTATGATATGTAGATTATGATTTCGTCTGCAAGCATCTCCGGTGGTGTAACTTGCATTCTTTTTCAATAAAAGTATCCTGAATTACACTGTTTTTTCACTGTTATTACAGTTAGAAACGATATCAAAATGATATAATAAAAAATATTGTATATTACATATGTATGATAAAATAATTATAAAAAATGCTAACGGAAACAACAGCCCAAAAGAATAAACTATAAAACTAATTATTATCCCACTCAAATAACACCTTAGTCCTTAGACCTCATATATTGTATCTACATGCGTGCCAGTTTTATATCATAAACTAATAATAAATATGCTAAAAATTTATACGTTACTAATTTTTAATATAGACGACTAAATACTGAATACAAATTTAGTTTTAGCCGCACAACCATTTAAAGTGACAACAAATAATAAACATTCAACATCGTCTTTTTTAACGCCAAAATTTAAAAATACTCCACAAATGACAAACAAGACATGAAACAACTCACAAAATGTAATATTTTTGAACCACGCAACACGCTATGGTTTGTTTGTTTTAATGAAATATTACTTTTACGAAACCTTTTACTTTAAATAATAATTTTACTATCTATATATTTATATTTTATATCTATCTATATATTATATTCTATTCTAATTTTACATAATATAAAAAATACAGTTTTTAATGTTATTATTATTAAAACAAAAACAAAATTACTAAGTGTAACTTATATACCTTATATACCTATTCACTACCCCCATAATAAGCATTTTGAATGATAAAAATAAAAATAGCAATAGCCGTAGCACTTAAATTTAACTGAATCAAGGCGGTTCTTTAATAAAAAGAAAACAACGTTGCTCAAGAGCTTTTGTCGCTTGGTGAATTAGCTAGGTAGATAGTGGAAGTTGGCTCGGTTCTATTATGTAAGACCTCAAGTGGTGTTTCTTGTAAATAAACATGTTTCAAAACTAAGCAAATATTATGAATAGTGAACAGAATAAATGATCTGGAAATGGCTTTGATGCTCTCCATAACTTTGTATAGAAAGCAGCAGAGGATATTATTTTATATTATAATAAGATTATTGTATATGCTGAGTTGAATATGATTGGTTGCAGTGAGTGTAAGCGTGGCGGCGACCGGCTGGCGACGCCGCGGATGTCGCTGCTGGGCAAGCCGCTCAGCTACCGCGCCACGCGACGCGACGCGCGATACCGTCGCCTACAATCAAAATTCTATAATTTCCTTGAACGGCCAAGGGGTGTAAAGGCCGTCCTATATCATATGATTGTGTAAGTTTGATCATTAACCTACTTTATGCTTTTACGCTTTTTATACTCACAATAAATATACTATATTTGAAAAATCCATTTTCACAACAGAATACATTTAATAGATATTTATTATTCATAAATAACAGTAGTAGCATATTTGAGGCCATCTTAAACGTTAATATCAAAAATAAACTGAGCTACAGGTGTATCAAATCAAAACTATCAATATTTGACACAACGTTTCTTAAGAAATTGTTTTTCTCGATTGCAAGTGCTAAATAATCTAACTAATCTTAAAATAATAATTAATATAGTTTTATATTATACAATTAACTCATATTTATATATTTATAGAGTATTGATTTAATTTTCACTGTCGAAATGTTAATAAGCACTAGGGGTAGGGGAGGTAGCCCCGAACACTTAAACGAAACGCAAATAAAACTAAAGGACATTTCTGTCTTATTTCATATTTAATATACAATTAGGAACTTCTTTATTTATATTAATCAAACCCTGAACTGTTATATCATATTTTTGCAAGAATATATACTGTTCTAAATATGCTCTAGTTTATTGACGTCAAAAAAATGGCGGGGAGCCCCGGACACTTTATACAATGATGGCTTAATCACCTTTTGGCTTAGTAAACATCAACATAATAAATATTCGATGAACGCAGTCTTCACAGGCACAGTCTTGGCATTTCTGGTAAGGCATTCAGAGTTTTATCAAATCTTTCTTCGCGAACAATCCATTCAGTCTCTTTTTCTCTAAGAAAGAATTTGGATATTTTCCTTTACTTCTAAAAGTGTTTTAACTCCGTCATGTTGTTGTACTTCTATTTGATTTTTTTAAATTGCCCTTTCTATTTTTTCTATTCGTTTCTCTAATGGTGAAGATGTTATGATCTCGCTTTGTTGAACTTTTGCAGTCGCGACAATCGTGAAGTAAGCTTAGTGGTACATCATATCTCTTTGCTACTCGTCTCTTTGAAAAATTGCATTCAATCATATTAACTGTTATTGTAAATGTTTCTGTCATTTGACTTTCCTTTTATTTTCCTCTTTCACTGGTTTTCCCCATACATTTTGGCATAATATCTTAGTATTTCTGCAACGATAGTAATAACATAGGTACTTCACCTATATTATTACTATAGTTGCATAAATACGTAACATATTTAAGTTACTGTGGTACGAATTGAAATACTTTCAACCAATAAGCAAAATTACATTGCAGTTCTAAAAAGAGAAAGAACTGTGTCCGAGTGTATCCGACAGCACAGTGTCCGGAGCTACCCGCCCGTTATCATGCAACATTTTTAAACACAGTACTCCAAATGTACAAGAATTATTATAAATACTATTGTAAGCTTCAAATATATAAAATTTACTAAAACCCGGAATAGCAGACAGGTATAAAAAATACTTATTGTATTTAATAACCACTGATGAAATTTGACAGCAGCGAATAATTTTTTTAGCTGAAAATATCTCTCTCTGTGACTCACGATTATTTTACTCACCGTCCGCACCACGATCAAACTACATTTGCTTCTACTCTAGAAAAAGTATCTTTAAAATAACTCTTTGTCTAAGCAATGCGTTTAGTTTCTTAGAACTCAAAGTGTCCGGGGCTACCCGCCGTTCGGGCTACCCGCCGTTCCCCTATATATTATAATGCTACTAAATAATTTAGCTTAGATATTTGATTTCTACTGGTTTTATCTGACTGACTTGTTTTGCATAATTTATACATCTTCAATTTTTTTATATTTTCACTATATACGTATAAACTATACTTTTTAATTTCCGTTCCGTAAAAATTTGTGAAAATTATTGGTATCTTGTAGAAATTAGATATTCATTACATGAATAATATAGTCGCAGGTACACATCATACAGCTATTATGTTATATGTTTGAACGTTATTACGTTTTCTAGATATAACGCAATATTTTTTAAAACACTCAAAGATAATGAAATTATTTACATATTCATATTTACTACAAATAGGTTCCTGATGGTGTTCATGTGTCTGTCGCTATCGGTATTTTCAACAATCGAAGAATACGAGGCGAAAGCTGGAATTGTTCTTTTCTACATGGAAACAGTGGTTGTCGTATGGTTCGCCATTGAATTTTTTTTAAGGTAATAAATTTTCTATTTTATATTTTGAATTATATCTCACTTGTCCATACTTCTATAAATTTAATTGGCATATAAATTTAAAAGTGCAGCGTATATATATAAACTAGATTCAATTTGTATTGTACTTTATTTGAACGTTTTCTCAAATCTTTATGACTTGTTTTATTTTATCAATATTTCCAAGGTATAATAAACATGCTTAAAGTTGGAATTTTAGCACCATTATACGGGATAATATTATTTTTCACTTCCAATATCTCTTAATAACTGTAACTAGAAAAAAACACTAGCGTAGACCTAACAGTTGGGCTGTATTTTCCAGGTTTTTTGACGCATTTGTCCACCGACAGTATTAACACACAAAATAAATGATAACTTTGGCAAATGACATAATTATAGACTGACATCAGACATATCTGAAATATTTAACATTCCAGAGACTCACTATATGGGTGATGGTGAACCCTTTAATACACTTACTTAAATTGTTTAAGCTCCGCTCGCTCAATTTGAGTAAATATTAAATAATTAATGTTCAAAAAACAATATTAATTCTTCAAATTATTTATTGTACACTTAGATGTTTTCTATTACGAAATATGAGAATTATTACTATCACAATGAATATAGCAATGTATACTCTGAAAATCATGCCGGGCAAATCTTTTTAACAATTAACGATAAACTCTGTGCGAGTAACCACTGGCTATTAAAGCAAATGTAAATAAACGTTAAGAGCTTTTGCACGTCAGGTAATTTATCTCATGTTTAGCAAGGACGGTACAGTTATATAATATTAATAAATAATATTCTATGTAATTTATAATTTTCTTTTTATATCTTATCAATCAAATAAAATTTCTTCTTTTTAGCTTCCCTGCTATATGCAGCAGGGTAGGCAGAGGAAACCAGAGAACCTAGTATTAAGACAGAGTATCTTCGTACGTTATGTACATCCGTTCCCCTTTCCACCGAATTGAGGCATCGCGTGTTGAGTGGCGGAACTCAACGCCGCGCTTTGCCTTGTTACAAAAATACTAAACATTTACATTTCCTGGAGTGGGAATCGAACCCACAAACTGTCGCGTTTACAATCGCACGCTTGCACCTCTGCGCCACGACAGGCGTCGAAATGAATCCTTGAAGATTAAAAAAAGTAAAAATCAGCAACTTTATTGTTATAATTTCTCTGCAGGTTGTGGTCGTCAGGATGCAGATCTCGGTATCAAGGATCAATGGGTCGCCTCAAATTTTTGAGGCGACCTTTTTGTATTATAGGTAAATATTGTATAATTCCTATAAACTTATTATAATTTATGGTAATGTTAGTCGGTCAATGTTATAAAAATATAATGAGTTAAATGGAAATGCGAATGAAAAAAGTGTCCTTATCATATCTTGATATGAACTTTACTGTGACCTTCACATTTCCAAAGTTTTCCTCACAAAAGTGAGTTTCGTGCTATGCTATTGCCATTCAAGTCTCTAGGGAACGACCCGTCTTGAGACCGCACCGTAACCGACAAACATTGCCGCACGATTCACCCACTTACATTTCTAATATTTAATATTAAATTGTCCTATATTTAATATTAAATTGCTTTTTACTTAGATATTTTAACTAAAAAGAATTGGATTGAGACTTTCGTGCATATATATAGTAATAGCTAGACAGATGGATAAATAAAATTCTAAATACTTTTTTGCACACGTATACAAAATATATAATATTGAAACATAACTATGATAGAAGCACTATCACTATTTATGATCCTAAAAAGTACAACTTAAGGGATATCTTTGTAGTGCAATAACTATACGAGTATGATAAAGAAAAATACGTATCTAAGTCTAAGTATACATGACTAACCTATCTGGTGATGTTAAACATTGGGTATTGATGGTACTTTATATTATAGTTATAAATTAAAGGGCAGTTGCGTTTTTACATGCTTAAAAACTAATTATAAATACATTTTTCCAAAATCTTGTAATACATGTTATATACGTTTGTCTATGTTAACTTAAACTCAATATCAATTTTTAAATTATATCTAAATACTTAATTCTCTTTAAATTACCAGACACAACGACACAACAAAAATGTGTTAAGTATCCAAATATTATTTGCAATGCTTATGACTTTTTTATCACATATAGTATGCTAAACATGATTTATATCATTTATGATTATATATTATGCCCCGAAATATATAATTCTGCAACTTCTGTGTCACAGCTAAACTTTACTCTTTTTCATTAACGCCCAGCGGCAAGATTTTTTTTAAAATCTAACTACAACTATTAAGCTAAGCTTTTCCACATAGATGTAACTACGATATTAGCATCGATGGTGGTGCTAGGCATGGGTTCCTCGGGACAAGTGTTTGCAGCATCAGCGCTACGGGGCTTGCGTTTCTTCCAAATTTTGCGAATGGTACGGATGGATCGAAGAGGCGGTACTTGGAAGCTTCTCGGATCTGTCGTATACGCACACAGACAGGTACAAGAAATATATTTCAAATGTAATTTCAATAACAGAAAAAGAAGTACAAGCGTCAGACGTATTAAGCTGGTACTTCCAAACTGCTCCACGATGTTCAATACATAAAAAAAGGTTTTTTCCCACAAGTTCGGTTGCATATTTTTATGACCCTTGACATACTTATATTATCTCGTTTTACTCCTTAGGGATTTCAGGAAAATCTTTCTTTATATAGCATCCCTTTATTAAAAAAATGACATATAAATAAATAGATACGCCCATATAAATTTTTACACTTAGCAGTAGGTTGTACGGTTCTGTAAGTCAGCGAATAACGGAGGAGAATATATTATATAAGTGTATATGAATAATAGTTGAATATAATAGACAAGAGAAGAAACTCTTTTGCATTTCATGGATTCACCGTTTGAGCCGTATGGTGCGTTGTAGGGACATCGAAATTCGGAGCGCTATCTGGGAATTGCAACTTAAATGTTCGGCATAAACTCCTTTCTCTACCTAATAATTTGGAAAGATAAAAGCCTTAAGCGTAAAGCCTAACTAATACGTGCTAGAAATGTACTAATCATAGTTCTAGACAGGTGAAGATAATTTAGTACATTATAGAGAGATTTCGCTGCTGTACTTGTCGCCCCTATTTCTTGCGGGTACAAATTAGCTTTAAATCTATTCTTGGTCAATTTAATGAAAATGCGAACAAGTTACTGTAGAATTATCTCTGTAATTTAAGTATTCTTCTTTTTCTATATAGAATGTTTTATATGATATAGAATAAATGGTGTAAGACATACAGAAAATATATCACTCATATAAAAGTATGTGTGCCAAATATGACGATTCTCTTTACTATTTTATGTTGTAATAGAAATTAGATATAGATTTTTAAATGAATATTCAATACAGCTATTCATATACAGACAAATTATATAACGTACAAATTAAATGTTCAATGTACAATACATTAAAGAGCTATTTTTAGGACGAGTACTAATAGAGTAAGAGGATCTGACGTCTTTAATCACATTTTTTATATTCAAATACTACGTGTAAGTGTAACCCAAAAGTTTTATATTTCCGTGTAAGTAATTTTGAATAAATATTTATTTAAACAATTCTTTTGCTTTAATTAAAACAATTTTAAGCATGAGTGATCAGTAAACGGTAAATGTACTTAACCTCTTAGAATAAATACAGGAGCGATAAAGGAAGTAGAACGTTCTACAAGAGATATGTAAATGAGCGCCACAATAGCGGTTACGGCACGAATAAGAAGTAGGAAAACAACAATTTTTAAGGCCTATATATTATACGTTACGCCTATAAAATAACACGCAAATTATTGTGGACAGTGATGGATACTGTAAGACTCATCAAAATGGATCATTATCATTAATGTGTACAATATGGCGCTACACAAAAACATTACTTGCTTAATAATGATTGATGCTTATTATTTCTTCTATACAATTAAAAGTGTTTTTATTTATTTTGACACAGTTAAACCTGTTTTAATAAAAATATTAAAAGTTGAAGAAAATCATATAAAAAATAATTTATACCGGTATGACGTACACGCGACATCTAAGTACATGTACGAAAAGTTATTCAAGAGCTTCGTGTGGCCAATAGACTTTCATTTGCAATCAATAAATGTAATCACTGATTGTATTATAACAAGTTAAGATAACATTCCACTCTAACTCTTTAATATGTATTTTTGATTATCACAAAGTAAAATAGATAGCTTTTTGTTGATTTCATTTAGAAATATTAAAAAAAAAAGTAAATGTTGCTTTGATAAGCACCGTAGAAGCAAAAAAGAAATAATGGAATCTCTAAATAGAATGAAACAAAGCTTTATATCTGTTCTTAACCTCACAACGAATTTTGACATGGTTTTCATTGTTGTTAGAGTTCATATATTCATACTTTTATAAGAGTATAGAAGTATGAGTATTATTGTAGATTAAAATTGTAAAAAAGTGTGTCTGTATATTATTTACGAAAAAATAATTTAGGGGAATGAAAATATAGTAGAATATGAATCTATATTTTTTACATTTTTGTCTATCTCTTTGTCTGTTTACGTACAATTTTGGAACTACTGAAGAGATTCGAATGAAATGATTTTTTTTGTTAAATAGCTATTAGACCTGTGCGAGACTTAGTGGGAGTAATAACTGGGTGTAATTGCCCATGAAAACTGGCGCACTTGATAAAAAAAGCGGCCTTTACAAAAATAATTAGTAAATTGCCTTCATTATATCGCTCCAGGATGACAAAGTGGAGCGGTAATATAGCAAGGATGATGAAGTCCATCTAAACGAATTTGCAGGCGTTAAATAGTATTGAATATATCTTAGAGTTTATACATTAATCATAATATTAAATTAAAAGGAAAATAAATAATTATATTTTAGTTAACAAGGTTTATTATTTTAATACAACTAATAAACCTTGTTAACTAAAAAATAATTAGTAATTACTTTTTTTAGCAAAAAAGCACGGAAATAACTATATGTAAAGATGTGCCCAATGTCTTAATCCTTACTAATATTATAAATGCGAAAGTAACTCTGTCTGTCTATCTGTCTGTCTGTCTGTTACGCTTTCACGCCAAAACCACTGACCCGATTTTGATGAAATTCGGTATGAAGATAGAACTAAACTTGGGAAAGGACATAGGATACTTTTTATCACGAAAAAAGTGATAGAGGGGGTTGAAATAAGGGATGAAAGTTTTATGGAAGTTCCTTATTGTCAAACATAAAATCATGTAAGATTGTTTAACTGTTTACATCTTCACCACATAAACCACTTAACCAATTTTGACAAATAATCTAGACCTTGGGAAAGACTATATGATACTCCTTATCATACCGCACGATATAACCGAATTTCACGCGGGCGAAGCCGCGGGCGGAAAGCTAGTAATCTTAATAAAGCATAAGTGTATGCTTTGATGACAAAAACAGCTTCTCAAGTGAGTGAAGATAGATCGGCGAACTAGTGATTTATAATTTAAACCTTTGACTGTACCGCAAGATACGCATCAAATTAATTATAAACAAGTTCCAAAGAAGGTAGCGATATTTTATTCTGGGATTGGTTTATTCCATGCGCAAAATCCCAAAGGTGTCATGAGGTGTGAAATCCTACTTCTATACAGAAAACATGTAGGTAACCAGTACATACCAGTATTTACCACATGGGTATCCATGTGTAAGTGGGAGCTACGAATATTATTTAATTTAACAAAGTATTATTATATTCTATTTCATTTTGTTTTTAGCATATGAATATATATTTTGAATAGCATAATAGCAAATTATTACGTTCGTGATAAAAACAACAACAAACAATTTCATATACAGCATGTGTATTTAATCTTGAAGTGGATCATAATAGAATTATTAATACAATATTTACGTAACCTAATTACTCGGTCAGGTAAATTTAAACAGACGTAATATGATGTCGAATGAGTTATGCTGTTCTTTTAATAAATAACCTAAGTAAACTTATATGGAAAACCATGAAATAAAAAAATGAAACTTTTATGCATCATACTATTTGTAGAATGAGAAAATAAAGTGAGTTACGATAGGCTTTGAAATAAAAATTAAAGCATACATTTTGATAATCCTTTTTTAGGCCCCATAAATTGTTACGTTACTAAAATGTACGCTTCTTTATTACTAATGATGAGTAAGCAAAGTGGAACTGATAGCAATTTCCTATGCTACTTAACTAAATTCAAACGCATGGCGAGACTCAATATCCAACTTACGATTGGCTCAGTTGTATGATTGTAGCGCTAAACATATAAGCTGAAACCAGACGTCGCATTCTCATTATGTGTACCTATTGACTAAGAAAATTGTTGAGATCTTTGATTTTTGCGATTTTTACACATAAAATGAAAATATTTTCACAGGTAGACTTTACCTGTGACCACGGATTACTGTAAAGTGTTCGAAACGTTGTATTTCCAATAATGTATTTCCGAATACTAAAATATACGTGATTAATCCGGTTAAAATAGTTTCATTTCAGAAAATTTTTATTTGAAATAAATTAAACCATATTAATTTAGATTCTCAGTTGAGGTATCAATAATGACGTATGTGCACCCTAAATCTCCTATTTGGTTGCTGCGGAAGAGTATGTATACATCTGATGTGGAAGTCTTAGTGAAATAACTCCTTAACATTTTTTTTTAATTTGGTGAATATTTTTTTTAGATTGCAAAAGCTAAACTAAGAGATCAATTGCAATGTCGTAAATATTGAAATATCGTCTTAGCAATATTTATCAGCGTGATGGACTTTGTTTTGCCTTCATATAATATAATAACATAATCTGGAATTCATTTACATGATAAAGGCTCAAGGCTTTTGAGCTCAATATTCGATGAAAACAGAAATTGTGTGGAAAGGGTCATAAAATCCATGCAAAGGAAGTTGCAGTCGGGAACTATAATTATGTATTAGAGTTAATAAATAAAAAGTTAGTATTTTTTAAAATTAAATACTCCAATTTAAATACACGCCAATACTTACTCGACAAATTAATTTCCAAAAGAAAATAAGCAAAAATATCTTACATAATTTGTAGCAACAAAGAATAATTCAAATAAATTCTATTGTTCCTTTTGCCCGTTTCTCGTGACAACGATCTGTGGGTCCCCATTTTATAAATCACTGCTTTTATTACTTTCAACTTGTGTAATGTGGTGGAATAATCCCTTACACAGAATTATCAGACATCAATTCCCTTAAAAATGTTATTTTACATTACCTTCTTTGTAGTTCAACATAAAAACATTTTATTTTCTATCTATGTATACATATATATTGCTATTATTAGATATATAGCAAATTACAAAATAGCTTTGCATTGCAATAGCTAGTATTTTCTGTAACATTTCTAAAAAGATGATCCGAATTTCATGAGATCTAGAAATGGAGCCTTGAATAGTGGTTCATTATAATAAGCATTTTCCTATTTCTTAAAGTAGTAAATGGAAATAATAAATCATAAAGTTCACGCGAATGCAGCTACGGTAGAATATATATATATATATATATATATATATATATATATATATATTACGGTAGAATATATATATTATATTTAATATACTTTCTCAACAAGCCTTTATTAAGATATTTTTTTGTAAATGAAAATATAGCGTCTGCAATGCTTTAGGCTATTCAGCAAAAAACAAACACAAATTACTTAAAAAATCAAACCGTTTATGAATAGCAAACAATAGTTTTGTTTAATGCGACAAAAATTTTTGATTATTGTGAGTTTTTATTTGTCTGTGAAATCTGAAAGGCTAGACTTAACGCAGAGTTATTGTTGGTATAGTTCTTAGAATAAAAGAAGATTGCACTTCGCTGTGAAAAAAATACTAACAGGAAAACAAAACTACGTGTGAGGGGAAAAAACCATTTTAAAAGTATTGTTACATATAACGTTTTACATATAAATTTTAAGAATATTAATAATGTAAATATTTTTTGTTTTTCAGGAATTAATAACCACACTGTACATAGGCTTCCTAGGATTAATATTTGCATCGTTCTTAGTTTATTTAGCAGAAAAAGATGTAGCGGACACAAAATTCAAAAATTTTGCGGAAGCTCTTTGGTGGGGAGTTGTAAGTTTGCAGTTCATATATGTATCTACACAGCAAAATTGAAATAATATAAATAAATACTCTTTTACAAACAGACTTATTAAAATACTTTACATACCGTCTATATAAAATGTTTTATTTATCATAAAAAACATATTATTGTTACAGTCAGCTAATATAATAAATCTATTAAGATGGTAAAATTATACACATTGTATCAATCGTTGTGGCTCTATATTTCGTTTTATATTTAATTGTATACATATTACAGATCACGCTGTGCACAGTAGGATACGGCGACATGGTACCACAAACCTGGCAAGGGAAATTCATAGCATCCTTTTGCGCTCTCCTCGGAATATCATTCTTTGCTCTCCCAGCTGTGAGTAAGATTGACAATTTCATTATAACAAAAACTAAAAAAAATATTATACCAGTTTTTGATTTTTTACTAAACAAAAAAATTGTTTGCATCAACAGTTTTCATCTGAATTCATACCGCCTTTACAATATGGGAGTAATCACAGCTTTTGTTAGTATATAATATGTACATATTTATGAGGTATATAATATTTAACGCGCTGAACGACATTTCCATATTTGCTAGCGAATCATTAAGTTTAGTTTTTTTTACGCTAACAAAAGAACTCGTGAGACTAAACAACCTTCATTAAAGTGCTATTTTCGTGTCTCTTAGACTTCCACATTAAATATTAAAGCTCCAGACGTCCGATTTAATTTTTTTCAGCTTCAAAAAGCATTAGCCCGCACAGCGAGGTAAACAGAGAAAACCTAGTGGAAATACTCTGTTCTTCACCTTCTGGTCAAATTAGAAACAAGCTTGTTGTCTTATCAGAGAGAGAAAATTAAAATAATTTGAAATTAGTTCTTGACCAGGATATCAGTATATAAAGTTAATTAATAAATTACCCGCCTAGACTTAAAAGTTACATAACAAAAAAAGTTTGTTACATATATTATAAGATAAAAAGATGTCGAATAATATAAATTTAAACAGCTTTTATCAATACTCCGCTCACTCATTTTTTTAAAGTTCAGCGGATCTGTTATAGGTCATCGTCAGACTTTCAAATGTGTTATAGTTAAGCAGTGTCCACGTGTGTCCGTGTGTCTTCAAAATCAATTACACCTACATCTAGCCCAGACTTAACAGCTATACAAAAAAAAGATTCATTCAAATACGTCCAGTAGCGTCAAAGATTACATGCAGACAGAAAAATATTTTTAGAAACATAGATTCATATTTATTACTATTATTCTCCCTAAAATTATAATTATTTTTTACTGATTTATAATAAGTATAGACCTATAGATAGATTATAAATGCTATATCGATATATGGTAGTATTCAAAATTTAGACACATTATAAAATCTTCTTTGTAATATAGTAATATTTTTTGTAACAGGGTATTTTAGGTTCAGGTTTCGCTTTAAAAGTACAACAACAACAACGACAAAAACACATGATACGTAGACGACAACCAGCTGCTACTCTAATCCAAGCATTATGGAGATGCTACGCAGCCGATGAGCATTCAATGAGTGTAGCTACATGGAAAATTCATCAAGTACCACTTCCAAGTCCACAAACAAGGTAGATATAGATAGGAACACTGCTTTTATTGTTTTTAATTTGTTGTGCAATTTATATTTATAAAATTAATTTCCACACTATAGAATTGAGCTTTCATTAACTTAGATTATTTGAGAAGTTTTTAAAAACTAACAAGTTTAGTATAATATAATTAATAAATGCTGTAAATTGGACATAAAAAAATATTAATATTATATCATTTAAAATTACCTTTAGATTTTATTCTCTTCATGGATATGTTATTACATTGAATGATTCATTTTATTACTAGCTGTTACTCGCGGCTTCTCTGATGTTGTCAATAAAAAATTGTTAAATTTGTATTAAAAAGTTTGTCACTGAGAAAGAAGGACAAACAAAGGTTTAGTGGTGAGCCAGTGTATGTTTGTTCTAGGTGTTCTTTAACGTACATAATATTATTGGTAAATGGGCATATGTAACGTAAACAATTTAACAATTAAACTAAAAAAAATAATAAATACTGCTATACAGTACTGCTACTGTCATTTGGTTGCAGATGAAATTAATGACATTTTTTGTTGTCAACTATTTATAGTGCGCTCAGGAATTTTTTAGAGATATATTCAAGCTACATTAAAAAATGTTTGTTTTGATAAAAAAATTAAATAGAAATACTATATATCCTATGTCTTTTTTCACACCTCTAAGAAAATGTGTG
This sequence comes from Philaethria dido, assembly GCA_033558755.1. Classification (NCBI taxonomy): domain Eukaryota; kingdom Metazoa; phylum Arthropoda; class Insecta; order Lepidoptera; family Nymphalidae; genus Philaethria; species Philaethria dido. The sequence goes on from JAKGSA010000136.1 coordinate 4,063,885, forward strand.
CAAAGTTTCATGATGTTGAATAGTTGTGGCGTAAAAGCGTAACAAACAAATTTACATTCACATTTATAATATTCGTAGGGATAAAATTGACATCACCTTTGATGTGACGTTAATTAATGTCTGATGAAATAACATTTTAAAGTTTGCGGTAACCGTCAAATCCCATTTTACAACTTGACTTAAATTTACCGCAACGTAGGAAATTGAGTCAACGCTTCTCGAAAAATATACAGCTTTTGTACCTATGTATAATACTCTCATGAATATCAAAAATGTTTTCATTTTAACAAGCTTTAGTCATCAACTCAAAACTTTTTGCTTTAATGTGTTGCATTGCTTACTCATTTTTCATTTAAGAAAACAATAATTTGAATATCAACATATACCTACTGATATATAACATGATATTAATATTATACATTTAGTTGTTGTTCACTTCCTTCATAGTAGCTGCACCCCGCGGTTTCACTCGGGTAAATCTCGTAAAAAGTAGTCGATGCAAAACTACCCACTACTTATATTGTCACAAGTCGTAATATTTATGAAATTAGGAAAGGTTTAATAATATGATCGACCTATTATATATATTCCTACCGGCTGTGGTAAAGGACATGGTCGGGTGTCGAGAGGTCGTGGGACGCGGTGCGCTCCTTCTAGGAGGCAGTGATGCATAAAAAGGAAGTGGTGGAACGGATGAGGGAAGCCAACGTCACCATCCCCCACTGGAGTCCGGAGTCCACGACCCGTCGCCGGAGAACGGCACGCGATACCCGTTTTCTTACTAATTCGACCAGAAGGCTATCAGCCTGGAAAAGCTACCTGTCTAGTCTCCTGACCCGAGTAAGCGTGTGCAGATCACTGCCACAAAATATTCCGCCAGCCTACATATGCCAGCGTAAGAGTACCTACCACATAACCTGCCTCCAATCAGACGAATACGCAAAAACGGTTTTCTCAGGAAAAAAAAGAAAAAGAAAGGATTGATATGATATGACTGTCATGGGGTACATTTTTGCAGCTCACTTATGATAACCTCTATAATGCAAATTTTAAATACCTTAACTATATTATGACTCCGATTTTTCAAAAATTAATAAAATACAATCTATGTTATTCGTTATTATGAAAAGGTAAATTTTATAGATTTGACAACGATTGTCTCCAATTGGTTCAGTTGATTTTATGTTTACCCATTATTGAGTTTATCAGTACCAATAAAAAAGCAGGTATATAGCATATACATAGCGAGATAGCCAGACGAACATGGTGTCAAGACACTACGATTATCGCAGCATAAATACGTAAAATCATTTTTTAAACATAGACTTTAAATTTTTATTTACTTATATAGTAACATTTTTAAGAAAACAGCATTTTTCAATAGAACGGCTTCCAAAATCATGATAATTTTTATTTTGTTACACTTATCATACGTATTATGATAATTTTCTAAATCGCTCCAGTAGTTTTTGAGTTTATTCATGAGCCTGCAAAAAACATTACAAGTTACTCAGTATAAATTATATATTTTATTAATTAATCTATAAATCCGTCTATCTAGTATTTTTATTAGTAACGCAATTAGTGCTTTTTTAAATGAGATGTTAGGTGTTTTACAAAAATGTTAACCAAAAATGAATGATTGTTGTTTTTGTTTAACAGTCGGGTCATGAGCGCATCATTCAAGAACAATGCTTCCTTTGTATCGCGACTACCGACAATTCGCCGACACAAAAGTACCTCTCTGCACTCCCCCGCACCACACTCCAAGCCAGCGCATCGATACGACGTCAATGCTAGTGCAGAAAACCTTGGTAAGCTTTTAACGTTATTTTAATCAGTTACGACTGATGACAAATGTGCTCAATGATTGAAATAGACTTCCATTATTAAGCTTACACAATTTTTTTAACAATATTTTATCGTTTTTCTAATTACATCTCCACATAAGACAAGTAACTAAAAATTCTTAAACAATTAATATACTTATACGCCTAATTCATAATTATATACTTTATATAAAAATCTATAATACACGTACAATTTTATATTATACAAACACTTTCTACAAGTACTTATGTAAAAAAAATATATTTTGTTATTAATAATCCAAACACAGGAAGAATAAGTACATCGTCGGTTAAATAGAAAGCTACATAAATCAAAAAGAAAATAATTTACAGTATGAGCTTTCAAATTTTTAACGTCATTACTTTTTTATCTGAAAGTTTAATATTAATACTTATATAAGTGTAAAGTGGAAAGCATTTCAGCAATAAATTACGCTTTTATAAATAATACAAAATTATTGAGACCTTTTTTGTTGTTTATTTGAAATAAGTTTTGTTAAAAACTATCAGCTATACGTAAAATTATATTATATAGCAATCTTTATCAGACTTTTAGCAATCAATTGCTATCTAGGAGTACCCTACACTTTACAAAGTAGTGCCTAGCCAGCTGTTAATATTGCCTCCTACAGATTATAGTAAGGGTTTTTGGGGGCTATACCAAATTACTGTGACCTGAGAGATTCATGGTATGATATACGAGTACATACAACTTTAGGCTTATATAAATATAATATTATAAACTAATATAAATTTAATATTTGTAAATTAAGAAATATTTTATTACTAAAATTCATGCTACTAAATTATATAGAAAAATTTCTTATACATTCATTCATTTTTTTCTTATACAGTCACGCCTCAAACGACTTCATTTTACAACAATTACCAATTAGTCACATTTCAAATTTTCACAATAAGTAGTTACATCACAAATTTGTTGCTTTTATGTATAAGTAACAACCAAACATAAACGAAAATATAAAAGATATTTGTCACTTCATAAAAATTCGCGTTTTTCTAAAAGATATCATTTTCTTATTGCATATCAATAATGTTTTAAAAGATGACTGATTGATCTTTAAAATGAACGTGTGTGTATCGTCGAAATATGGCATATGAAAAGTGACGTTTTTCCACAATTAAAATTACGTCTAACAACAAAATTCCAAAACGACACGTGATAAATCTAGTGCCCTTAGCGAACATTTTTATAAAGTGTATTTTATTCATTTAGAATATTGATGAGGATAGACTCGTTTGAAATAATGATCTTGATTTTCAAATAAAATGAAAAGTGACACTTTTCTGTTTAACCGACGCCATATTCTTCCTGTGTTTGGATGATTAATAAAATATTATAAGTAATACAATTTCTAATTCAAATTGCCAAAAAATATAAGATATGTCTTACTACATTTACGTAAAATTATATAATCATACATGCGGCATAAATCATTCAATCATACTTCCAAACAGTAACACTACAACGATGAATTTCAGTGCTCCTCAATATATTTTTCAATTGACGAAGATAGACACGAACAGGAGCAACAGTTTCGTTCGCGATATTAAACTACATACAGAGCTCAACAATTGTTTTATTTTATTACTGAAATGGAGCGTGATATGATATTGCCCTGTTTCATAGATAATCGTACATCGAGCGGGGACCATGCGTGTTGTCTACTCCATTGTTGGAAAAGCTGCTTTCAAGGTTCTTTTCTTCATCTTTTAGACGGCACTATGGCATGACAGTTACAGTCGATAAATTTTGCTGCGTTTCTTATTAATTCTTATTAGTAAAACCTTTTCAGAAATGTGAATACACGAAAAGCGAATATATTATCGACGTAGCTCCATTGATACCGGAGAAAATTTTCGACTTCCGGCGATAATGGCTGCGTCTTTAGCTCAAGACACGATAGCTCATATTATACCTTCTATTCCTTTCTTTTTTCACTTTTTTAAAATAAACCTGCACCCGCGTAGTTCAAATACAGCTTTGAATCTACATAAAAATTGCAAACAGAAGCTTCATATACTTCGATTAATTGACAGGTGGCTTCTAAAATCTCAATCGCTTCCGCGTAAATGCTGAAGGTAGTCCTGTCGTTAAGGTTTGGAATGCATAACCTGCATTCTTATAGTATTATAGTGCGCGGTCTACACATTCAATTTCTTGAATATACAAAGCGATTTAGCGTACTTTAAGTAACTGGAATGGCTTCCTCTTAAGCTTATATTTTTAGTTCGATAAGATTTATGAAATATGAAATTTGACTAAATATTGACACTGCTTTGCATTTGTTATGCATGCGATTAGTTAATAGGAGACATGTATAATATTTAAAATAATCCAAGAAGACTAGGCAATATTTTTAAAAAAGTTTTGGATTATAGCACTTAAGTTCTTAATAAATAATAATGAGTAAAATTTTGTACAAAACTTAATTATGAAATGTCTGTCTGCCTGTCTCTACAATGTCTATTATTACATTTTACGATCATTAAAACAGGCAAGCGGAAAACAGGTAATGATTCTGAGGAAATTTGAACATTCTTCGAAAGTATATAATTGTCATATGTAATAAAAAGAACATAAAACAATATGTTCCAATATGAAACATACAATATTTTAAAATAATAACATAATTTGTTTGAATTACACGTATTTCGTTTTCTCTTTAAGATTTATAATGTAAACAAGTCACTTCAAAAAATGAATCTAATCTTTGACACAGCATGCAAAAAGCTTTAAAAATTAATATGTTGTATCTATATCAGTGATATGGCATAGTACTATATAACATAGACCATTGCATTTGTCTGTTATACAAAAATACAGTCTACACAGTATAAAAAATTGACGACAATTGATTTTTTTACTACAATATTGTAGCGTTAACTAAGTCTACATACATACTAAGAACTTATATGAATTTCACTTATCTTGCAAATGTAAGCTAAAACAACTTAACACTTATATTGTGTCTTGTTGTGAAGAAAAGGCTCTTTACTATATGAAAAAACAATATGAAACTTTTTTCCACGTGGACTGAGGCGCAAGAAACACAAACAATATAATAAGCGTAATAAGTAGAAAAGTCTCGATCTTGTTTAAATCGTAATTATTAGATAAACTTTTAATTAATAACGTCGTTTTAAATAATCAATTTAATTTATAAAAATATTTGTTACGCTACACTAAAAGAGAATTTGAAAATTAATTTATATAAATAATACAAAATTTATTGGGTAGAACGAGCCTGGGAGACTTGAACCGCTTATTTTATGAACTATCATATTGGAAGTGTAGGGATTTACTTATAATAAAAAATAAAAATTTGCTTAATTAAAGCCATCGCGGTAAAGTGAGACAGTGTCTGACTGTAACGCAATTGGTTGTGGTCCTCACCAAGCTAAACATATTTAAATAATTTTCATTTCGTCGCTCTGATAAGACAAAGCGCAGCTTTAAATTTTGCCACTTAACACGCAATGTCTCAGACTCGGTCTTGACACTAGGTTCATTCTGACTACGCTGCTATGCAGGATGAAGAGTGAAGCTTTTGCTTTTTTGTTTACTTAAATTACTTCTTTATCATTACTTTTTCAATATTAAAATATTGTAAGAATAACATAAGTATATTTCTTACAAAGAAACCACTAAATAAACCAATATATTTTAAGCAATCCACAATCAACATAGGTATTTAAACATAAAAATGTCCAAAGAATTTCACAAAACTTAAATGGTCATCCAACCACTTGGTTAAGTGTCTCTAAATGATCCTTCCGAATCCGAAACAAAGTGTTCCTGATAATTTACTGTAAAGTAGCAAAAACACACTTCTACTGGCAACTAAACGCGCTGGCCATTGTACAAAATAGCAACATACTTGTTGTTAGCCTTTTGCGCGCGGTGACTACGTTTCATGAGAGTGAAATTTAAGTTACTTTTTGAAGGGGGTTCAACTCTTCCATATGGGCAAGTTTCCTAGACTCCCTTTTTTATATATTTGACGCTAATGGGGTGCATTGCGCATCACAATAGTTGTGTTTCGAATTCGGATGAGAAGCTGAGAACGGAGTGTTTTGATTTATGCAATTTAAGGTTTATTATTATTTGCCTCACTTAATTTTTATAGATGAGAGAATTTAGTAAAAAGTAATTAAAATTCACATGAAGCAGTGTAGACAGCCAATATGTATTATAATAATGTTTTAGTAATGTATCGAAATAATAAAATTAATTTGTGTAATACGCACACTACCATTTAATTAAACATACAATAAATTATTTTTTCTATTAAATTCTTTAAAATTTGGAGTAGCTTCCCGCTGTATGCTATATACTAAGATTAGATTTGTAATATACTACGATACAAATTCGTATATCCTATTAGAAGCATTTCGATTATTTTCAGCATCTCTTTAAGCTTTAAACTCTGTTGACTGAATAATAATTATTATGTAATATTATTATAAAAACACATTTATTAATTTTAGTCAAATTTACGTAATGTAACCTTTGCGATAAAAGCTTAATAGGCTATTAAGAATATTGTTTAAAATATATGTATTTTATAAATCCATAATCCTTATTAAATAAATGTATTATTAGACCCTAAATTTTAAAACCCTTGCCCACAAAATTATTATTATTATTATATATCAAACAAAACTAACGGGGAAAGGGGGAATAGAATTGTTGAAAGAGAATATCTAGTAATGTCTCAGCACTAGGTTCTCAAGTTCCCTCTGCCTACCCCGCTACATGCGGGATACAGCGTGAAGTTAAAGAAAAAAAAATCAAAACTATTGTCTCAGTACAATTTGTGTTGGTTAAGACTCTTACCAATCTCAATTATCAGTATGTAGGTTTCCTCGTAGTTTTCATTAAAAACTATTAATTAAATGAATAATTTAATGAATAATTTCACATCATAGCGAAAAAAAGTGTTTACCGACCTAGTGCAAATATGTAAAAGAAACTGTGAAATGTATATCTACCTTTTATATTATTTACTAATAGGTACGTAAAAGATAAAAAAAGTTAATGTGTTATCTGTAAGAAGTCGACATATATCATAGCGGATGTTTTGTAAAAATTTTAAAATATATATTTCCATGGAACATTATACTAGCGTTTGTAACATACTCGTAAGCGCACAAAAATATGTTTTGCGGTTAAGAAAACTACAAATCCCTGAAATCTTTCGTTATTTTTCTAGTGTAATATGCATATATTATATATATAAATGTTCCTCAGAAATCACTCTGTCATGTCTAATAAAAACCATTAAAACCCGTTGCATATCTTGAAAAATAGGTATACACTTTATTTTATACTATACCAAAAGAAAAAGTACATTATGTTTTTCTTGTCTTCTTCTCAAAACATATATTGAGTTAAAAATATAAAAGGTAATGTACTGAGTCTTAAAAAGAGAAACTTTAAGAAGTTTAGTATTGACCTTTCAGATACGCCTCTGTAGGCTACACTCATAAATCTTATTACTACGGCCACATTTTATGTGCAGTCCGGCATTAGGTTCGTACATTTCAAGGGATATAACTGTGCGCTGATATATTTTGTAATTCAAGTTAATATCTTAATAGTCATTAGTAATGTTTATAAGCTAAAAATCAATTACACGATGCAAGCCGCCGTTTACAATCATTTTATTGTCTATAAATACTAGACCAGCGTATTTCCATTAATGAGAAATGATTCAATGAATGCGATATGTGCACACCTTCTTATAAATTCACAACTTTAAAAACTTATTCACTTTACTCATTACGAGTACCTGTGAAAGAAAGAGATAACAAAGCGATCGATAGTTTGCTTAGACATTAAGTGGCAACCACTGCATTGACCTCATTATTTAGGTGTTTCTTTACTGCAGTATGGCGAAATAACAAAGGTAGCGAAGTAATGAATAAAATAATTCTATTTACCAGAACAAAGTCAAATATGGACGTGACGATGATCAACCATCTCAGTATGAAGTAAAATCTGAATAATTATACATGTATGTTTTTGAATTCTGCTTATTAATTAAATAATATGTATTAATAGAACAATATTTAATATTTTAGGATTTAAAGACACAAATTTTGATTTATGAAATGAGTATATATTTTTTGTAATACTTTTTATATAATGCATAGAATTTTTAATAATATCGATACTTAAAATAACCTTTAGAAAGTTCTTTTCAGCCAAGTACTTGTAAATAATAACATAATTTGAAATCAAAGGATAGCAGGAAACCTATGTTCGGATCAACATTTGCTCGTTGCATAATAGTACAAAGCGAACTGACAGGCAGACGGGCGATAGGATTTGTATTGACGGCGACAGGATGACGTAAATTTAGGAACTGCACACAGTGTAGTTTACATTGCATTTCGGCTTAGATTAGTGTCCGCCTATCTAAATTTGGAAAGTGTACTGGGAACCTCAATAGGTAATTAGATACAGAATGGGCCCAGTGTTGAAGTTAGCGTGTATGTGCGTTGACAGGCGCGACCAGCGGCCGCTCTGGGCGCACTCGACCCATCAACCCTTCATACAGCGAGGACTCTGTGGCCGAGACAGCGCTCTCCAAGAGAAACTCTGACGGTAAGAGCAAAGCTAAAAATAGCTGTCTTTCTGTGAAAACAAAACCTCTTCGTCTAATGACACTTTCTCACTTTCGCTTACGTGTAGTGATTGAATGTTAAAAGCTAAACGACATTAACGTAGCATCATACATCATTGTATAGGATCTATTCTTTCAGTCACCTATTTATATTATCGACTAAAACATTCACTAATTTCGCTATTATTACAATGATTAAATTAACCATATTAGGATTCTATTTCTTTAATTTAATTTAGAGTGCATAAAAGCTAATTGTTATTAGAATTGGATAATATATTTTCTTCTTTCCTGATCTCGAAATAAATGACGTAACAGTCAATGTACATTCAACTGTTACTAATTAGTAATAAACACCATGTTGTTCTGTTAAATTATTTGTCTTTCTATTATTAATTTTAATCATTATTATAGTATTTGTTACTAAGAAATAGTTTTGAGTTAGCTTATACCTTCTTATTATAAGATATTAAATCAAAAAAGAAAACAATATAATATTCCTGTAAAACGTTTCCTACATAAAAATAATAATATTTGCACCACAAAATACACAGCTGACCAGTAACTATTGAATTTACATAATATACACAAAACTAGGTTAAATATTAAATAAGTATAACGTGAAAACTTGCGCCCTGGCTTAGAGATCAAAACATTTCACTTAGCAGTCAGTTACTGAATCAACGGACCTCATCATTTACAATATATCTTAACATATTAAAAATCACATATCTTAATGTCCAAAATTCCATATTTATCTAATATGTGATGGTATAAGTTAATCTTCTTCTACCTGGCATTACTCCCTGCCTAGCCCAGTATCTGCCTTCTGAGTTTACCTCCTCCACTTTGCACGATGTGTGACATCCTCGGTAGTCAGTCCATTGGCTCTCATGTCCTGCTTCACGACATACAGCCATCGCTTCCTTCCAGCATCTGGAAGATCAACGAGAAATATATATAGATTAAAGTCAGATGTTACATTTTACATTTCATGGTTATTCTAATGTATACAAATTAAAGGTTATATTATAATTGTTAAACTCAAAAATTGCGAAGCCAGCCCTGTTGTAAAATCCGTTCCTACCAAATATATCTTAACAATATTTTCTCCTAGACTTGCTGCTGCTCCTATCGGATGTCGACTAACTACGTGGTAATTCGTTACCTCCCTGCCAGAATTTATCTGTGTTCGTCAAGCGGTTTCGGATATTTCCCAATAAGTAATCTTTCGCTTTTGGCTTCGCGAACCCAGTACAAAATATAAATATAAGTTAATTAAAATAGTAACTAATATACATATATGTACTTCTATTATTGTATATATAGGATTATTATTTACACAATACCGTGAACTTCATTTTAAGCGTTATTTGTAGAGTTTATATTATTATGAAATGTAAGACACAAAACAAAATCAGTTAAATATGAGTACTACATATAGGATAAAATTTAATATCAAAGTTACATAACAATCTGAACTAGTATTGCAATTATGCAATTTTGCATTACCAAATATTAGCAAACACCTACATAAAATTGTAAATATTGTGTAAAGAACTCGTAATATAAATTTCGCCAAACTAAGGAACATTTATAATAAAATTATTAATATCATGATTAATTTGTTTTATTAATTATATTTATAAAACTCAACAGCCTTTAACCTTACGTTACTTAAGTTATGTTTTACTACCCGTCTATTTCTTATATACATATAAAATTCGAAAAAACATTTTTAATCGAAAAGAGATGTTATTAAAATTTAATTTTTTAGGGTTTTAATAAACAAAAAATATAATTATCTATTATCTGTATTTTTTATAAAAAATATTTTTTTAAATCATTTAATTTTTCATACACCAAATAAATATTTAATTTAATGTCGCTTTGTTTGGACATGTTCTCCATAATGAATGTGGTTATTTAGAACATATCTCAAATATATATGAGAATGCCTAAAAAACAATATCCGCATCATTTATGTTCCAAAATATTCACGCTTCGTCGCTTTGAAATGAATGACAGCTTGGCATTGTGAAAGAAATGTTTAAAAACATTGCTAGCGAAATAACTCGTCTACGTAGCATCGTAATACAAACTATACTATTGCAGTTCTTTTTTTTTTCTTCTTTTTTTTATGAATATTTTATGGCTATTTTAAGGAATTATTTTTTTTTTATTGAAATGAATGACAGCTTGGCATTGTGAAAGAAATATTTAAAAACATTGCTAGCGAAATAACTCCTCTACGTAGCATTAATAAAAATATAGCATCGTAATACAAACTATACTATTGCAGTTCTTTTTTTTTATGAATGTTTTATGAATATTTTTATGAATTATTATTTTTTTATTGAAATGAATGACAGCTTGGCATTGTGAAAGAAATGCTTAAATACATTGCTAGCGAAATAACTTGTCTACGTAGCATCGTAATACAAACTATACTATTACAGTTCGATAACTTCAATACTATAGTTTGTATTTATCAAACATTTAAAAACAGTACTTTAAAATAAATAAATATATATATATATATATATATATATATATGTACGTAAACATTAATGGCTACTCCATTTGCATCAGGTTAAAATTTGACTTGGAAGTGATTCAAACAATATTTATAAATCGTCAAATATGAAAATGTTTTAACTTATTTGATAATATGAAAGCTGTTAATTAAAATGACCGCGCCAACTGTTGGAGTTAAACGACGTGTATTTTTTTAAATAAAAGCGCAATTATTTTTTATTTTAAAGTAGCTAATTATTAATTTTTCAAGCTCAATGTTTTCTGTAAACAAGCGTTAATTTAAAAGTAAGCTTGTAATTTACTTTTTCGTTACGAAGTTTGTATTCGCCACTAAGTATGACCTTGATAATGTTTGCTTTACATAATTAAAATAAAAACTGTTATTTTTTGCAATATTTAGAAATAAATGTGATTCAAAAAAATTATGTTCTCAATCTCAATTTTCAATTTATCGTCAACATTTTCAAAGATTCGACCCGTAAGAGCTTTCTTTCACTCAATTCTATATTGAAAGCAAATGTACTGAAAAGTACATTGAGACGAAGATTATCTACTTTGTCTGCTTATAAGAACGGTTTAGATATGCATTATAGGAATTCGGGCTTATTTGTAAATACTACTCAAAATATTAACTACTAATAACTATTAAATGGCTTACCAGGCAAATTTGTAGTTAATTTGAATGTTTATTTAATAAATTATATTAAACCTAACAGATTTGTTTTAGTAGATATCATAAACACCTCAAACTTGAAAAAATAAATTACTAAATTGGTACTTAAAAAATCATAATAGAATAAGAAAAATTAAGAATAGATCTTGTGCTATTAACATAAACTAGTATTTACTTTTCGCAGTCTAAAATAATTAAATAATGAAACTTGGTGTAAACCATTTCTACAATATTTATATTATTAATAGTTAAATTCTAATTCATCATTGAATAAAAAAATTGTGTAGTGCTAATAATGCAAAAAAGTTATTTAAGTTAGAAGGTAAAGTTTTAACGAGCATCTATATTACAAGAGTCCACAGGCACCCGGTTTGCGCGCCGTCCGTCCGCGCCGTGCCGTTCCAAGTACATTATCTTGTTTCAGAAGTTTAATTGAATATTACGTTTTGATGCAGACGAGGACGAGGAGCCGCGTTGCGTCACCTTGACACCGCGTCACAAATCTGCAATAAGATTTATTAGAAAGGTATGTTATGAAATACTTACACTCACACAATTTCTTCAAATATGTATGTTTTAATTTTAACGTATACTACTGAGGAGTATTGGTTATATGACATAAGTTTTTGCGTAGGTATATTTGATTACGAAAAATATTTGTATATATATTTTTGTTAAATATATACATCATTTAAGCTGATTAAATGTTACTATTATTTATAAACGTAACAGTGTCATAATTTGTTTCAATTTGCAAAGATAAGCCAAAATGTACGTATGTACGTTAGTTCTTAAAATTCAGAGTAAACATATGTAAACAGAAAAGTATAATTATATTACACCCCATTGAAATTATTAATACAATTGTGTATGAATGTAAGCTTAAAAGCACAAAAATAAAATTTTCAAGTGAATAAGTACGTTTTCGTGACATTATCTATTCAGTTATGCAACTGATATTTCGTTAGCAATTGTTTGGAACAATAACTGTAACTTCAGTAAAATTCAGTATTAAAAAGCAGGTGCTGGAGCAAAAGAAGCCAGGTTACCTTCTGTTCTTTACATAATTGATTAGATGGGTGAAGGAGCAAAATGAAGCAGTAATCGAGTCGCCCTGAATTATTTAGCCGTTTACAATGTCCAAATTTTGTTACTTGACCTTTGAGAGAGAAAACTTTGCTTCTTCTGTTAGATTATGTGATAGCATTCATATACATACTTCTTTGTGCCTCATCCTAAGACCGGTATCGTGACTGTTTTCATTAACGTTTGTACGCCAGATGTTTTATAATTAGTTTACAGTTTCATCTAAACAATTCCGCATTTCTAAGATGCTGTCGATAAATTATCCCTCGAAACTAATCGAATTTCTTTTTCTTTTACAAAAATGTGAATTAGTAACATAATGAACAAGGTAACATATTTAATATAAAAAAATCAAAATTTTAAATAATTACCTATTTTAATAATATTTGCTAAACCATTAAGACGATACATCATTGAAAAATAATGTTATAGCTCTTGCTAAATAATGAGCTCTTTGATTTTCACGATTATTACACATATTAAATGAAACTATTTTAACCGGATTAATCGCGTATATTTTAGTATTCGAAAATACATTTTTGGAAACCCGACGTTTGGAACACTTTACTGTCTACCTGTGACCACGGACTACTGTAAAGTGTTCGAAACGTCGGGTTTCCAAAAATGTATTTTCGAATACTAAAATATACGCAATTAATCCGGTTAAAATACTTATTAAAATAGTCATTTAATAGCTTTTGCGAAAGTAAAATCAACGGGTTCGGCGATGTAAAGCAATTAACATAGATTTCTTATTACGTTTTAAGTGTGTATCTTGTGGAATTCTAACAGATGAAGTATTTTGTGGCACGACGTAAATTTAAGGAAGCATTAAAGCCCTACGACGTTAAGGATGTAATCGAACAATATTCCGCGGGACACGTCGATCTGCTGGGACGAGTGAAAAACGTCCAGACTAGGTAGTACATATAAGGGTTATCAATATTTAACATCTGTACGTATATCCGACTAGTGTAAAAAAATCAATAGTCGCAAAAAAGCGTGTTCTTTAAAACTTATTACATATGTATATCTAATATGTTATGATATATTGATCTATTGATTTTAAAATACCATTTCGTTTATTCGTATAGATTTAGCCCCCTATCTGAACACTCCAGCAACCATACGTGACTTTGCACTTTGACTTAACTACTACTGTTTCTGTTTTATTTTCTCTCGTCTGGACTATACACCTGTTTCGTATCTTTTGTAGAGGATTTTGCTCGAATTCTGATTCTAATACTTCGAAGTAGTTCATTGGCATAGAGTGTGATTGCATTATTCAAATAATAATTATATCTTTATATTGACTTGACACCGCTGAAAATCTTCCTTGAAAATGTTAACTTATAGGATAAGTTGTCAAAGTCTAAATAAATTGTATCTGGTTATAGAATATTTTCAGTGGCGTATGTGCATAGTAAATTCGTGTTTGTATAAAAGAGTAAATTAAATGTTTTTCATATAGGTAGAAATCATTTCTATAATCTAAATCATTTATTTACATCGTGTTCATCGTTTACCTACGCATGGATACCTATACAAATTACCTTTAAAAAATATACCTATTCAAAATATATATTAAATGTTTTCTGAATTGTAAGTAGGCACAAACATAATTAAATTCTTACCTGATTTTGATTTTGCAGTAGCATATCAAAATGTGGAAATATGTCAGTTTATATATATGTGACTAATGTTACCTAGAAGCACAGATTTAAGAAAAATATCTGTATTGCCTTACTTTAACAAAAACAGTTATTGACACTAACGTCACGCGACAAATGATTATAAGTAATTCTTTTACTTAGGACGAATCCCAACAACTAAATTCGATATGAGGATTTCTTATTTCCGTATAGCTCAAGTATTTTGTCGCACGCAAGAGATTTAGAGAAGCCTTGAAACCTTACGACGTGAAAGATGTGATCGAACAATACTCTTCGGGACATGCAGATCTACTAAACCGAACAAAGAACCTTCAGTACAGGTGAGATGATAATAGAAAGAAATTATTGTAAAGAGCAAAATATGAAGGGTTAATTGTGCTTCTCTATTCATTTTTGTAATAAATTCAATTTTACAACATATTTAAATCATCATTTAGAGACTATGGTATTCACTAATCTCTAATTTCCGAACAGTTAAAACTGTTTTGTCTTTTCAATTATAACGTAACAAAGTGTAAATAATTGTTGAAACAATATACTTTTAAAATATCTAATTATATTTTATTATTCCTACAAAAAAGGAAAACGTTTTGTTTGTTCCTACTTATTTATAAAATTGTATAGGTATATCACTAATATGGTGTGCATTTTTTAATTTTTTTAGTAGTGCTTATTTTATACTGTATCTATATCTATGTTTTTCTATATTTTTTGACCATTACGACATGCTTGTTTTGAGGCAAAGCTATTAGTTTTACAATCACGAGTTAAGTACATAAAATTTACACATTCGTTCAATTTAACTTTTCTTATCACATGTCCTTTTGCACGATTGTAATTATTAGTATCATTAAATAATATATTCTTATTAATATTAAAAGCAATATTTCATATAGGTACTTACACGTGAAAATATTTGCATTCTTGTTTGAGGGAAATCAAATTTCCTTTCGCTTATTTCATATACAAAATAGTGAAAAATTCAACATATAAATGAATTACATCTGAAACTTCATCGAATTCTACGTAAAATTTATTCGATCCTAAAATTTATTTCAAGAATTGTTATTGTTTCTTATTAGATTGAAATACACATTTCAAGCAGCTCTTGTTTTGCGATTTGTTTTGGCATACAAACGTAAACAAAATGTTATTATTGGTAATATTTTCACGTTTACTTAATTTACATTTCATAATTACTCAATTTGCTATTTTATAGTTCACAATGCACATATCTTACAAATTTAATAATTTCAAAGGTTTACTATTGTCAATATTCACAGGTTAGACCAAATTCTTGGCAAACAAGGTTCAAAAGCTAAAGATGTTTACGCGTCTAAGATTAGCCTAGCTTCTAGAGTGGTTAAAATTGAAAGACAAGTAAGTGATCTAATTTTTTTTTATTACAAACTAAACCTGTTCTTAACCTACTTTTGCAGTATTTTTACCTACCTAACTTCTCTCTGTCTAATTTACCTAAAAATTTGCAAACTGATGAAAATCCAATATTATCACAGCACCTGATATCATTGCAGATTTGTTAAAAACAGCACGTATGGAGTAAACATAGAAGATCTAAGACACACGTCCGTCCTCCATTTTCTAGCCATCAGTCAAAACATTTTGATTTTGAATATTGATAGTTTGTCGAATCAAACCAAAAACAAAAAATATAAAGAAAGTGAGAAGAAACTGCTTAGCAATCCATGGGTTCAGCGTACGGGTGCCGGGTCTATCGCGTTGCAGAGAGAGGAATTTAGAGAGTGCCTGGGACTTACAACCCAAGTGCTTACTCTTAAGCACTTGGATCGTAAGTTCCAGGCACTCTCTAAACTCTCTCTAAGCCTCTGCCCTTTAAAATGCGCATTAAGGTTCACCTCCACTCTCTGCGCTCCTCTGTCTACCTAACCATATTTTAAAAGCTAAAAATGAACTGATGATAGTTCTAGAAAGGCCGAGATCTTTTAGTAGAGTATAAAGAGATTTCGCTGTTATACCTCACGCACCTGCTTGTGCCGCATATAAATTAACTCTAAAACTATTCCTGATCAGTTCGTATTACATGTTCACCCTGACATGGTGATCTTTGTGAATGTTTGTTCTACCAGTACTACAAGTTTTAGGCTTCTAGAGAACAGAAATATGTCCGGTCTGGATGACGAAACTCTAACATCCTCATTTCTCATAAGAGTCCAATCAGAGGCTTGTTCCAAAATTGAATAAGGCTTCTGTGTAACTTTTTAGACGAGCCTTCTTTCACAAACTCTATTAATCATTTATTAGTTGTTAGGTTTCTCTTTGCTACTTAAAGACTTCACGTATGATTTCTATAACATTATCATGGCGACGTGAGTATTGCCCTCTATCATATAGGAGTACCCTACACCCTACCAACAAGTGTTTCCCAGTTCCTCTTGCCTCCCCACAGATATAGCAGAACTTTTCGGTACATTTACCCTATCTTACCAAATTACTTTGATCTGGAAGAGTCGTTTGGAATGCGTTAAGATAAAATTTGAGCAGTGCTGGAAATCAATCAATAAATACAGAAACTGCCCCAAAAATTAACAGCTTCTTTTGAGATTTGAACCACAAGTATGACCCACACAATTTCCTGCACGTAATGTACTGTTATATTATTATAGATATCTTTTTTCTATGTGTATCTGATTAAGATATAAACAAAAATATCTTTTAAATAGATTTTTATGTGGCAGTTTAAAATTTTTAATTTATGTACACTGAACCCAATCACTTTCCACTAATACTGATATTCCACCGAACTTTGAGAAAATATGTCATATATTCAATTAATTTGTATTTGAATTTATGTTTTGCTTAATTTTTCAGGTTGATGATATAGAGAGTAAGTTGGATCATTTATTAGAAATGTACGAAGAAGATAGGCGTTGTATGCGTAGAATCGACAACGGATATAACGGAGGAGCAGAAAGCGGAACATCAGGAACACTTCAGCTAAGAGCACGTCCAGCATTGACTGAAAAACAATGCTCGGAGCCAAACTCACCAGTTTCTAGAAGCTTTGAACAACCTATTCCGGCATCAGCACCACCGATGCCATTAAAGCGGCCCATGAATCGAGGTTATTCAGATTTAGGAACACGATTTATGCGAAAAAAAGTCATAGTCAAGTAAGAATTGTTAACCATAAAACTATTAACTTAGACATTGCGTATAGTTAGATAGAATATGAAGCTTAAAATAAGGATCCCTTGAGGATGATTTCTCTATTTTTTTCTATTGCCATCTGGCCAGTGCGCAGGAATGAAAATCAATTATTTCTGTTTTGATCAATTATTGCTGTAAAACAATGAGAAGTTAAGGTCCGTGAACCATTCTGTAGGAAATTATTTAGAAAAACTATATTATATATCAGTACTCCCAATTTTTAAGTTTAATTGGTTTCAATATATATTACAAAATCTTGTTTTTCCAATTGGATGTATACGATATATAAAAAAGTTAGGCAAAGCATTGACTTCTATTTTATATTAAATATTATTGATACGAATGACTATTATATATTGAGCTAAAAATTATTTGATTTTAGGACATCCTCAAGTCGTTGTAATGAGTCTCCTAGAGATGACGAAGTGGTTATAGTTGTACCGACCGACCGAGAAGATACACCACCCCGCTTAGTAACAGACAGCTCAGGTATTCACCATCATTTTTTATTTGTGTAAACTAATATCTTTTATATCTTTTCGTAGATATTTTATCCTTAATGCTGTAATATTATTGCAACTTTATTAA
Organism: Philaethria dido; assembly: GCA_033558755.1. Taxonomy (NCBI): domain Eukaryota; kingdom Metazoa; phylum Arthropoda; class Insecta; order Lepidoptera; family Nymphalidae; genus Philaethria; species Philaethria dido. Next base: position 4,082,135 of record JAKGSA010000136.1, read on the forward strand.
AATTTATGATGAATTTATTTCTCAGAATTAAACGCTTGTAACCATTAACATTAGCTGGTATATAGAAGCTTGTATACGTTTTCTAATTAAAGGTATCCTTTGTATACCTAATTAAATTAAATTGATTCATAATTTTATATATAAATTAAATCTTAAACAATTCAAGTATTGTAAGAACACCAACTGTTGAATAATAAATAAATTGTGTACGCACTACATCTTTATTTTATCTTTTTATTGAGCAGAGTTCTACATTATTCTCATGTTTCATGAGGTTATATTAAAATTCATGGCGCGGCCCGTTCTATTCATTACAACATATGTATGAAGCATCCGCATAGAGACAGTTAAATTAACGCTATTCGTGTGAAAAAAATCTGTGTTATGTGTATTTACTTGATATACTCAATAATTCAGTGAATAATACATATGGTTAAAATTTCAACTGTTTAAAAATTATTAATAATGTTAACTATGCAAGTTTAAGTAAAATAGCCCTTATAATAATCAAACTGTATGTATATATTTTTGATTAAAGAATAAGTTACTTTTCAGAACATTGTATAAAGATAAGTATATTATATTTATATAATGTATACGCGACTGTTTGTATGTGTCAACTTTTGTTTTATGCTCAACTTTATAATTAGAAAGAGAATAAATTTGTTTAACCAATTAAACGTCATTGCCATAGGTATAAATATGCGAATATTACAAAATTGCAGCATCTTATGAAGACTATTCATCATCGACTTCTCTCTGACCGACAACTTGGGACAGCCCTATTCTTATCGGCCGCCGCCGGCTGCGTGAGTCCTGATACATCCCGTTTTGATGTGTGGAATGTACTCGTATTATAGACTCTATACCCTATGTCCTCCCTATCGTTCCTGCCCTATGAATGCTCATAATGATGGTGTCGTATTTAGATTTATCACATTTCGCATCTTGTCATTTCTTAATATTTTTTATGACTTATATATTTTTATGACTTATATTCTATAAATAAAAAAGTTTCAATTGTTGCATTAGTTACGTAAAATTTCGTTTTTAAATAGAGCTGAACCTAATTTTTTATCATTATTATCCTCAATCCAAATTGGTGTTAGTTTGTAGTTCGTACCAACAACATTCAACAGTGGTACTTTAAATATTTTTATTTATGTATTTTTTCTTTTAGCATGTTTTGTAATGAAACTAATATAAGTGTGTTACTGGAATTAAAAAGTACGTAGTCGATTCTTTTTATCAATAAGTAAGTTTTGAAAAATATTCAAAACATTAAACAATAGAGAAAATTAAATAAAGTTTCGTAGTTGCATGCGCAATATTGTTGTATTACCTACTACTCAAATAATATTATTGTATTTAATTTGGAACATTTATACTTCAGTAACTGACGGATGCGATGTGTAATAGCAAATCGAATTTAATAGGTACCTGACGGTAAACTTCTACGTCTACTCTATGAGCCATTGAATTGTTAAATATAAGTACATTAAATTGATGTAATTGTTTGTAATACATATAGGTAGGTTTAATTTTTTTGTTATTGATAAACTGTATTTCACGACCATACAATCTTTTTCATTGCTCAGCCAAATTTACTTTAATTAAAAAATATATATTTTGAAATACCAAAAACAAACGGCATTCTGTAGTAATTTATATTTTACAGAGGTATGTGCGAGCTGTTCTGTAGAAGTAGAGACGGAAGCAGAAGCAGGCGGTACGCGATCGGGGAGCTCGGGGTCGCCGTCGTGGTGCGAGGGGGAGGCGGGGGACGAGCGCGGGTACTGCTCGGGCGACTCCCTCGCAGAGGACGCCGCGCTGCTGGGCGGTGCCGCGCCCCCCGAACATGCTCCACGCTTGATACGTCCTCAGAGACGAGACGTCGCTGTCGACCTTCATTTGCTTCGGCCCGATGTATGAATCCAATCAATAGAATTATATTTCGTTTGTAAGACGATACTGTAATAAAAGTTCTATATTGCAATAATCGCACAAGTCTACGCAATAGCGTACATAATAATGTTAAACTATAAATACTATTTCATTTTTCTGTTTTGAATGCTCCTTTGTGAACATACGAACATGGCGCTGTACGGCTGTATGATTAATTATACAACGATATAAATACTGTGGTAAAGTTAAGATAACAAATTCCACTTATTTAAAAATAAAGACCAAAGACTCGATATAGACATGATACATAAGTAACAATTATTTATAAAAGTATTTTTAAAAATAACGATTACGCTACATAAAATGCTCTATTGCTTATAAATAGCTTACGATACCTGTAGATGAGGCTTCTAACTCTACAACTCTAAATATAAGATGTATATATTTTGACAATATATGTAATATTATACCAGTTAAAGAAATTGAAATACATTGTAATCCAACTCGCAGTTGCTTAAACCAGTTTAATAAAATTAATATGAAAACCTTCCTTCTTCGTCCGCGAAATAGAAAAATATAAATATCATAAGGTGCAATATTAAATTCGTAATGTTCCTTTTTTAAAACAAAATTATCTTTCTGTTGAAACTAATTTTGAAAAAGAAAAGGTGATTGATTTAATCAAATAAACAACTGTCAGAGAAAAAAGTGATAGTGGAAGAGGTCGAAGAGAAGAAATCACTTACACCTAGTCATGTTTATTTCTTAAGTAATAGCGCAACCTAATTTATTTATATGAACATTAAACTAACAAACTGTGATATGTTTCCATTTGGGTTTATCTGCAGTATTTTATTTTGTAAAATATGATGTGATGTAATCCTTACTAAGTCTGGATGTCAGGTCATTAATGTGTTATAATATAATATGTTAATTAGCGTTTTTGTAAGTATATATTCATTAATGTATATTTCATAAATAAATTGAAGCAACAGCACTTTTTACTCCTTCATCAATTCATCAATCCTTAATTTTGCTTTACTTGGTGAAAATGTCCATAAATATCAATTTTCTCTACTTTTAGAATCTTTTTGTCGAGTAACGATCACAATCTTAAATGTGTTGACAGCTTTGCATTATAACTTTAAAACCTATTGAAAAAACAAACAATCGTAGGTAGTTTATGCGGACTAAACACACCTTAGTGCTGTTGTTTTAATTTTTATATGTATATTATAAAAACTGTATATTATGAAAAAACTAAATCATTTCTACGAAGGATAACAAGTGGCATATAATAATGTATAGGCTACAACTGCTAGTTTTTCTGTCGTAAATCGTACTTATATTAGGTAAGTAAATTCACTGTTTGAAGTTTTACAAACAAACTAATGATAGAATAATCAACTCTTAAAGCATAAAGGCACAAATAATATAATAAATATGTAAATATTATTTATATCGCTGATCATGCAAAGCTTAATATGCAATTATTGCTAGAGAATTATTTAGTATGGAACAGTGCCTTCCACACTAGTCATATTTTATTGTAATCATTATCAAATAGAAAGGATCAAGTAGAAAAGAAAAAAAAAATTAGTTATAAACCGTAATTAAAACAGAAAAGTCGATTAGCTAAATTATAACAAAAGAAACGTTAATGATCGCTAAATGTTCTTTACCCATGAAATTTCTGCAACTACAAAAAATTAGTCATTTCTTGTATTTGTTTTTATTTCTGTTAATCAAAGTGTGCACCCACGCTACCGATTCCAGTAGTAGTCATTTTTAATGTCCTTCTCATACAAGCCATGTGTACGGGAAGTAACAAATTTTTCAGAGGTATTTTTACTTTTTCACTTTTGTTTTGTTAATCTCAACTTGTTGTTCGTTTTGACAGTTTCTTTTTCTGGCAGTACATACTAATCAAGTTTACGTCAAAGAGTAATTTAGCCGTAAATTCAATTTCCAGCTGGTTTTTGGAAATTGGAATTCATTGGAAACTTGCATAGTCGTATGTTGGTAGTATTCACTTAGTACACATCATTAATGTGTTGGGCCTGCATGTTTTTACTGGTTTTCTACAGCAAAGGAACTCGGGTTTGCATCATCGTCATAGTGACGAAAAATATACAAAAGTAGCGGAAACAAAAAGTAATCACTCAATTTGAAAGTAAAATTCTATACATTTAAACTCATATAAACTTAAAATTTATTACCAACCGTACATTACGTTCCAGTTAGCCAATATTGATGGATGGAAAATATTCATAAATAAGAATAGATTAGAATTTTCTTTTTGCACAAAAATGTATGCATGCATGTAAGAAATCTCTTACAGACCGCCAAAGAAAGTAATTTGAAGAAATAAGGCAAATTTTAATGAATCTTCACATTTCTCCTAAATGTTTGTAGTAGGGTTTTAAAAAACTAGTATAGTTTGATATACTATAAAGATTTTTAAAATATTTGGAACCACAATAGATTCAACATTTTATATACTAAAAGATAACCTATGGCAGGCCTTTAAAAGAATATAAATCCTAGAATACAGATTTCCTGTTTAAAGTTTCATTTTGACGAAACATTATAATAAATCATCTTTTTTAAGTATTCATTGTAGCTTAAATTAGAAAATACCTATTATTATTATTATGATGCACATTTTTATTATACGAGCTTAAATCATTTCTGGAATGGGAATCCTTACCATGTACCAATTTTAGAAGATTTTGGAAGACACATTTCTTAAAAAAGCAGGGTAAACATTTGCCTGACATTCAAAGTAATAGTTATTATAAGTAATTAATTTATATATACCTAAGTAAAATATAGAATTACAACACGCGACCAGTTTTACTCTGGTGTCTTAAACTATAAGGCTTTTGCCTAGATCTTAAATGAACAGCTATAATGGGACCTAGACTAGCCTAAATATATATAGGCTGAATGGAGTTAAATGTTTATACTATTTATGAAGGAAAGCTTTTCGAACCTAAATAACACAGCATCCAAAATATTCTTACATGGTCCAATATACTGGAGACAAACTGTCTTCGTTTTATAACTATACCTATTATGTGCTCTAAATGTATGATTGGAGAACATTCTGTATAGTTTACAAATTAGATATAGGTAGTTTATCTTTTGAATATGATTTTAGAATATATCAAACATTCTTTCGTAATTTCTTGTAATATAGAAACACCGCAATACCTACTGACAAATAATTTTCGTACCTAGTCCTGATAAGCACTAACCTCGAAATAATATAAGTAGCCTGTATTAATTCCTATCTACACAATTATTTTGTAACCAAGTGTATTAGTAGTAATAATATACTGATATATACAAAAGTCACGTCTAGAATAGAAGTCCATACCAACTAACACGTTTGTCTACCTCTATACGAAATGAGGAATTGGTTTTATAGTAGTAACGATATGACAAAAATTTTCATAATGAAATTAACTTATAAATTTTGATCTTTATAAATTGCCGAGTGCAATTATTATTATGATTTATTATTCTAAATTTTTTTTATTTTTTACGTCAGATACATTTTTAAAATTTTGAAGTCTTTTAGAAATATAGCAACATTACAGATTCGAACTATATCGAATTTAATTTACTTGCGAAATGTAATTTAAAATACTTACGCTGTCCATAATTTGATTTAAGAATTAGATAAAATAAAAGCCACCCATATTAATTCACCAAATTTAGCATCGCTTTTTAAATATAAGTATAATCATGGCCTTATATACATAATTTGTAAAGACTTCCAATTAGCATTTTGCTTTTAAATAATTTTAAGCAGCCTAAAATAATTTGTTCATGTTCCTCAAATTTGCTAAGAATTTGTGCGCAAAAATATTAAAGTTGTAAGTACCTACTTAATTTAAGAATAAAAGTTCATATGTGGCATAGAGATCTTCTACTTTCTAAATTAATGGCCTATTTGTTACCTACTAGATATTATAGTTTACTTTTCATTTAATGACCAAAGTATATAAAATATTGTATCACAGCGAAAAACTACTTTGAAAACAACTTCCTGCTGTAAATATACTGGTAATGTACAAATAGGTAAAGCACCTACACTTAAATAACAGTTAAGTACCATTAGGTACATAAAATGTTGTTAAAATTTATTACAGGTTAAAGAAGAAATTCCTAAACTTTCAACCTATTTTCAATACCTATTGAGATTTAGCTGCTTTACAAATTAAGACAATGTAGCATGTAGATATATGATTCGTTTATGAAGCTATATAATTTATTTAAATTTTATTTGTGATGTTAATTATTTCTTATTGTTATTTAGTTAGGCAGTTATTATTTTTAATGTTTGAAATTGTTATATATTCAGTATTTTAAAATAAAATAATTTATAGTCTCTAATTACGCCTATTACTGGAAAATACCTGTTAGTAATTATCAAATATAAATTATATAAAGGAAAGGGGTTGCCGCGGACATATCTACAGTGGGTAAAAAAAGTATTTGCACACCTAATTTATTTCATATTACACCTAAAAAAACCGAATTATTTCAGTTAATTATTATATTTAATAGCTTAATCTATATATATTTCAAATTAGTTAACAAAAATCCTTATAAAATAGAAGCGAAAAAAATAAGAAGGTAAAAACACATATTTCAAAGTCAAATAAATATTTGCACATCAATCTTTTTGTACGTATTTTGTTAATACTTCAATAGTGAATGAAAGAAAAGTTGATTAATATTTTGTGTACATTCCATTAGCATCAATGATAACTTGTAATCCTTGGCATCGATTCCACTAATTTGGACGTTGTCTGAATCGGGATTTGAACCCACTTTTCTAACAAACAGCGTTTCAAATATTTTTATTAGATTATATAATTTTTCGCACATCTAAATCCAGCAGATGCCATAAATTTTAGATAGGATTAATATCTGGTGATTGCGGCGGAGTTCTGAGCATTCTACGGTCATTGTATAGCAACCATTCCCTAGTGATTATCGCTGTATGTTTTGGATCATTATCTTGCTGAAAGTGGCATGTCTCATTTATGCCTAATTTTGATGCGCTGCTGGACAAATTATCGCGCAACACCTTAACATAATGCACTGCTTTCATTTTACCTTCGATGAAAACCAAGTTTCTGACACCACTTGTTGCCATGCAGCCCCAAACCATAACATTGCCACCGCCGTGTTTGACTATTTCTTGCACATGTTTTGATATTTGGTTTGCACCACACAAATTTATGTCCATCCGATCCAAAAAGGTTAACTTTAATCAGAAAATATAGGATTTTTCCAAAAATCTATTGGCCTATTTATATATTCTTTTGCGAATGTCAGCCTTTTTACTCTATTGGCCTCACTTATAAAAGATTTTTTCCATATTGTTTTGCCGTGAAGACCAACATTATGCAGTACGTTTCTTACCGTTTGGGCACAGACAACCTTACCCGAACTTAAAGCAATGTCATTTGCTAAACTTTGAGCACTTGTAAACGGTTTGTTTCTTGCAGTTTTGACAATTTGCTGCCTACCTCTTGCAGTGAGCTTCTTTTTTCTTCTTCTTCCTTATTTTATTTTCAACACTACCCGTTTCTTCTCGCTTTTTTATAACATATCGCACTGTTGAGTATCGCACTGTTAATCTGCTCCGATTTGACGATAACTTCGACCTTTATTCCGGTGTGAAATAATTTTTTCACGTGTCGATAACGATAATTCAAACTTTTTCGGCATGGTTTCTCCAAGAATTTGGTTGTACACTAAACTAAATTCTCAATGTTAGGATACGATAGCCGATCTCTATGTGTGTACGAACAACGTAAATATTTTACCTAAAGTCACCCGATATGGCGGGAATGTCACAAATTGGCGGGAATGGTTTGCGTGCAAATACTTATTTGACTTTAAAATATGTGCTTTTACCTTCTTATTTTTTCATTTTTATTTTCTAATTATTTTTGTTAACCGATTTGAAATATATATAGAGTAAGCTATTAAATGTAATAATTAACTAAAATAATTCCGTTTTTTTCTAGGTGTAATATGAAATAAATTAGGTGTGCAAATACTTTTTTTACCCACTGTATTTCTAAAAAACTAAACGCATTGCTAAAATCTAAAGTCTAGAGTAGAAACAAATGCAGTTCAATCGTGGCGCGGACACTGAGTAAATTAGCTGTGAAAGAGCTTTATTTCCACAAGAAAAAAATGAAATTTCATTGGTAGTTATGAAGTACAATAGGTAAGTTTTTTAGTGAGTTTTCTAGAGATTGTAATATTATTATAGTACTTATAACAATTCTTGTACATTTTGAGTGCTGTGTAAAAATCGTGCATGAAAACGACTGGGTGGTCCCGAACATCATAATGTCCCCCGGATATGGCTGCAAGCCCGGAATTCCGCAATATTATTTAAATAAACTGTCCTATAATAACTGTATTAATGTTTATTGAAGTTAGTCATTTTACATATTCATTAAAGTACCTAAACGGATACTATATTATAGTATCGTTGCAGACTTAAGCTATGCCCAAATTCAAGAGAACCAACGAACGAAGAAAATAGGATGAACATAAAATGACAGAGCCAGTTACATATGAAAGCAAATTCATAAGGGCGAGATTAGAGAGCCAACAAAAAGATCTAGATGGAAATACAACAACGTAAGGAAAGGAAAAGAAATTAAAAACAAAGAAAAATTCTTATTCTTAGATATATATGCGGAGAAACATAACAATGCAACCTGGATTCAGTGCCAGGAATGCCAAGACTGGGCCTATAAAGACTGTTAAGGCATATACATGCATCGAATACCATAATCGATTACTATGTCCAAAACTACCCATCATTTTTTGTGACGACAAAAAATGACTTATTCTCTTACTAGGTAAACAACAACTTCTTATAATTTAACAAAACTTAGTGTAAGTTGGAATTCTTAAGAGACCTAGTTATGTGTTCATTGTAGTATATCTATGTTAAGATAAACAATTTGATTTGTATAGCTAAATGTCACCTCGTATAATCCCTGTCTTTTACTTTTTGAATCTTTTATCTAGTACCTATCTAAAAATATAGGAACTAAACTTAACTATAATAATAATATACAAGTATGATTAAAATTATAAGAGAATGATATAGAAGGCCCCTATGTTAAGAAAATGTATGAAAACATTTTTCATATTTTATTGATATTACGCGTGCAGTTTTTATTTATGGCAAGATTGTTCCACCACTTTTTTTATGACAAATATGTAATAGCTAATTAATGACTAAATATATTTTTGGTAGATGTATATTCAGGCGTTCGCATAAAAAATCACACCTAAAAAATAAGTTCTCGTTTTTAATTATTTATCATATTGCAAAAATACTAAAAATAGAAATTATAGTTGGCTTATAAATAATTAATTCCCTACAGCTTAATTTTTATAAAAATATCTTTAATAGATATCGCGAAAATAAACTTTTTTGTCGAGGTTGTGACCCTCATGATCTTCATCCTTCCTGTAAGGGTTAATCAATCGGCAATCCCATACAAAATTTTAACATTTAAAAAATATATGGGAAAATTATATAATATTATTAGTGAGCGTATTTAAAAAAATCGATAGACATTTAAAAATTTATAATCTGAACAGTAACAATTACTAATCTGGGACTTTATTTATTCGCATACTGGCAACAAAATGTTAATTATCAATATGAGCTGTCAAAGAACTCTTTATTGCTTGTGTTTCAATTTCTTTATTTATTAAGATCTATGTTTTTACAGCTTTAGCTAACAGTGAAAAATAATTTTGATATAACGATTAAAATTGATTATAATAATGCCAAGTCCATATGAAGAGGAACGTGTATGGGAAGGTCCAAACCATACACATTACGAAGTAATATTTATATACAGATTAATCGTTTACAATTGTTTACGGCACTTTATACTTCAAATAGATGAATTATTATTTGAAGTATAAAGTGCCGTAAACAATTGTATTTGATTTTTATATAGGAGGAAGGCACAGAAGATGTAATTGATAATCCTGAAGAAGTACTGCTAGAATGCCTTGAAAAATTTAAAACACCCGACTATATCATGGAACCTGGTATATTTGGCCAATTAAAGAGATATTTTCAAGCTGGAGGAAACCCAGAACAAGTGATTGAACAACTTTCTATAAATTATAATGCTGTTGCACAAATGGCCAACTTACTAGCAGAGTGGCTAATTCTTGGAGGTATATTGTATTAATTTTATATAGTTCAAAATAATTTTATATTTGTTTATTGTACATTTTATTACAACTTTAATAAATAAATAAATCCTATGAAATTTATTTATGTATTTCAAAGAGTATTTATTGGTATCATTTTTTATATTCTTACATGGATTAAGACAAAGGTAAAAATTATTCATTTAAGTCAATTAAAACATGCTAGCACATTGAATTTTACAAAATTGTTATTGTATATTTAAATCTCTCAATTTTATTATTAACAATATTATTAATTGTAGGTTATAGTAAGTAGACTTTGTTTAATAAACTTATTATTATATTTGTAGAAAAAATATTTTTTATAAGAGGTTATTTAGTAAGCAATATTTAATTTTATATTTATCTTTAATTATTATTTTTTTTCAAAAGGTGTTAAAGTTACTGAAGTTCAAGCTATGGTGGAAAACCATTTAAAAGATATGATATTAAAAACATTTGATCCGAAGAAAGCTGACACAATTTTCACAGAAGAGGGTGAAGTAAGTACAAAAATAAAAGACAAATATTATAACATATCACTTGTACTATACATGTGGCTTACACTATAAAAGCATTGTTTTTCTTTTTTTAGACTCCTGCCTGGCTTACAGAAATGATAGAACATCCAACATGGCGTTCACTGATTTACAGATTAGCAGAAGAATACCCTGACTGCCTAATGTTAAATTTTACTATTAAGGTTTTAATTTTCACTTATATAAAAATTACTACATTAGTAGTAAATTATTTTTAATAATGAGTATTTCAATTATAATTTGCAGCTTATATCTGATGCTGGATTCCAAGGAGAGATAACTAGCATCTCTACAGCAGCTCAACAAATTGAAGTCTTTTCCAGAGTCCTAAAGTCATCAATTGTTGGATTTTTACAAAGCTCAGATGATTGGCAGGATAGTGTTACAGAATGTGCAGTAAGTGCTGGTATTGCATACTTTGTAGGAAACAATTTTTGTTTTTCATATTACACACATTGCTATTTTATATTATGTGTTCAGTAATAAATCTCTCATTTATCTCTCTCTCAAATCTTTGACTTTGACAACATAGTAGTTAACTAACTACATACATTGACTATATATATAGTATAGCATCTAACTGTAACATTGGTTGTGAGTTCGATTCCAACTTACATCTACACTTGCAGATAAAAAGATAAAATGGGGATATAAATAACTGAAAATAAAATGAAGGGTGAAATTAGGTAATTATAATATTTTCCGTTCAGAGATGTTTGTTCTATTGTAAGAGTTTGACTCAACTGACACAAGAAAGTGTACTAAGGTAGCTGTTAACTGAAGGTGGCCAAAGAACGAATTACTGCTGCTTTACTCTGGGAAACATGATATAATTAAATTTTCGGAGTTGCCGAGTGCACCCTACATATAAAACTTAGACTTATATTGATATAATAATTAAAATATTTTTTTAAACTAAAAAAAACTGTCTAAAATCTAAAATATGCGTATTTTTCTTACCACAGAAAATGGTTTGTCATGGTGCTCATACTTATGTATACAGCCAAGTGATAGTTCACATTTTGTCTCAAGAACCAAGAGGTGGAGCAATAATGAAAAGACTAAGTCAAGAAATTACCCGATGTGCTCAACAGAGGTATGAAATTTGTTTAACAGTTTACAACACTAAAATAATACAGCTTGAGTTGCCTTTTCTATTATTTAGCTAATTATTTCAACACATTACAAAACTGCAATTGAAAACAGAAAATAGAAATTCACTATATTGCAAATATGATACAGATCCACATTGCCACATTAAAATTAACAATTTTAGAATCACTTCAAATTTTTATATCTAAATGCAACTAAATATTTATAATTACTGTTAAATAATTTCCTGATGAAAGATAATATTTTAAACAATCTCGTTATTAGGTATAATTTACAAGATTATGTTTTAGTGGGCATGATGTGACTCCTATCACACTAGCGCTGACGCCGGGTGAGTCATGGCGGAGTGCTCGCACTGCATTAGCAGCAATGTTATCAAGAGGAGCTTTGAATCCAGCAGATATATCAGTTCTGTTCAGAGCATACACTCAGTCTGAGCCCCCACCAGTTCATCTATTGAGAATACCTCATTTTCTAGGTAAACTATACTCTGATTTCTTCTTTTATGTAATTTAAATATATTTATATGGGATTGTCATTAATTTCCTTTTTTTAAAGTAATAAAAGGAAGCAACATTTATTAATAAATAAAACCTGTAAAGCATAAAATAGAAAAAATATATATTTTTCATGGTTTTAAAGTGTTAATCACACACTTATTTTTCCCTATTCCCACCTATCCTTTCCCCGAATGTGGTGGTTCGGATGGCGAAGAGCACTAAGTCGGCAACGCATTTACAACTCCTCTGAGGTTGCAAATGTCCATGACCAAAGGACAACTTACCATCAGGAGGTCCTTCCGCTCATTTGCCATCCTTCATCAATAAAAAAAAACTTAAGAAACGAAAAACATTCGGACTGTTCCCAAGAAGCGCGGGTTCGACTCCCTCTGCGTTCAAATTTTTATACGTTTTCTAAACATTAAATAATATAATATATTAAAATTGTTATATTTAAAATTGTTAATAAAATTTACAATATTACTACATAAAAAATATATTAAATAATATATTGCTTCACACTTATGAAACAATGATTAATTAATCCTACAATCTAAAATTGATAGGACATCAAAAACCTTAAGCCTTAAACCTAAACCTTAAACCTTAATCACATAATATTAAAAATGTTGTCTTTGATTTCAGAACTTCTTGTGGATTCGCTTTTCAAACTAGGAAGTAAATTGAATCCAGAGCACAAGTCTAAATATATGTATTTACTGGCATATGCAGCGAGTGTCTGTGAGGGCGTGGCTCCCGGCAGGCCCGTCAAGGATGAACTGAAGGCAACTGTGCAGGCTATTGAGAAAATACACGCTGTCTGCAGCAGTTCCGCCAGCTCCAGCGAACTTATTGCAGAGTTGCCCTCGCTGTATCATTGTATAAGGTCTTTATTGTTTAAATCGAATGGTTTAGTATAATAAAACATATTTTTAGTTGTTATTTATTAAAATATTAAAATTGTAGGTTTCCAGTTGTTGGAATGGGTGTGCTAGTTTGGGTTGAATGTGTAGTCACAGAAAAATCTTATTTTAAATTATGTACTGAACATTGTCCAGTGCATCTTGCATTACTTGATGAAGTTGCCTCTTGCCACCCACTTCTACACCACCGACTTTTAAAATTATTAGTACAGCTTTTCGAATCTCCTCAAGATGAATTAGAAATATTAGTACAGGTAATGTAACTAGCAACTATTTTTTATTATTTTAATTTCTTTTACAGACAACTTAAAATTTTAATATCAATATAATTTCATTTGCAGTTAGAATTAAAAAAAATGCTTTTGGACCGAATGGTGAACTTATTAAGTCGTGGTTGCGTCGTGCCAGTACTACAATACATAAAATTATGTGTTAAAAATGGTGATGTGGACATATCTCTCATTAGATATTTCATCACCGAGGTATGGACATTTTGAATTGTATTTTATTCTTTATATTAAAAAAAAAACAAAAATAATTACTTACACATTAATTTTAAGGTATTCTAATAATGCATATTAATTTAAAGGTATTGGATGCTATAGCTCCACCATATACACCAGAGTTTGTCCAGTTAGTGTTACCCATGGTTGAAAACGAAGAAATCACTGGTACTATGCGAGCTGAAGGTGAAAATGACCCAGTGTCAGAATTTATTGGTAAATCTAAAAATATATTTTTATAACATTTTACTTTCTCTTACGATTATATTTACCTAGCTCTAACTGAAATAGCTATAATTGTGGATTCAATCCACACTTAGGGAATAATTATATTTAAATTGTTGTGCTTTCATTGTTTTTAACAGAAAATGTATTTAAGTACATTTCGAAGAAGAAATGAGTTTTAATCGCTATTCTATTCTATTGCACATGGCAGTTTAAAACACATACTACTATCAGACTAGTTTGACCACCCGGACTTACTTACGTAAGCAGAGCTTATTGTAAAAAAAACAGCTTACATATTTACTTTTATTTTAAAATGCATAGTGAATTGTCCTGGCGTTACTTTTCTTAATGGTATGTATATATTTAAAATATCATAATGTTTTTGTTTTAAAACTGTTATTGCAATTGAGTGTTCTTCTTTAACGAGTCTTTATTAAAAAAATATAAGAGAAAATTGGATAAGGCATAGTAATACAAATTAGTTGTATATTGAAGTGAACTGTTGTTTGTAACATATAAAACAATTTTTGCTATATCGATGTCGTTAAAATTTTAACTACTGCACTTTATATAGGTGAATATCGAATCCTTTTAGATTAAAATTTATATATTCAATTTCAAACATGATGATAATGTAAAATACTTAAACCACTGTCATCATAATAATTAAAATCACTTTAATATCTGATATTATCGTAGAATAACATGCTTTTACTAATTTGTTTTAAAAAATTGAATTGTATAAATTGCAGTTTTCGATATATGTTGTATTATATGTATATATGACTTCCCAAAAGATATCTTACTACACTAGAATTCTCTAATATAATATCTATATAATTTCACTACCTGTAAAATCTTTTTATACATTTCCTTATATGTATTTTTTATTTCAGTTCACTGCAAAGCACATTATGTCGTCGCATAAACAAGAAGAAACCATTTATGAAATACTAGTTGCTACCCGCAACTTCGTTAGTGTGAATTTATAATCCTTCCACACTAATTTTACCTATCATCAAAAATAGGGCCTAGGAACATAGGGCTTTAATCATGCATAGCATGCCGCCGTTTAATATTTTCTTTTTTAGTTTTATAGTTTAGCTGGACTATTATAGTTCTTCATCAGATGTTTCTTCAGTGCATTACTTTTGTTAATGCGGTTTTTCTTAATTCTTTATAGTTTAGCTGGTCTATTATGGTTCCACATTAGGTGTCTCACTTTTTTAAATTTATTATAGCCTAGGGTCTTGCCAGACCTATAAGCTACACAATACTAATACAACAAAAAAAGTTTCATTTAAGTCCGTCCAGTGGACTCATAGATGAATCTGCGCGTACAGACAGAGAAAAAATTTAAATCACATCCTATAACTGATTTTACATCCCCATAAATTGTTTTCTAATAAATACCTTCACTATTTGATATAGATATTTATTCATTGTAACGCCTGTCGTGGCGCAGAGGCACAAGCGTGCGACTGTAAACGCCACAGGTTGTGGGATCCCACTCCAGGAAATGTAGAAGTTTAGTATTTTCGTTTTCTGGGTTTGGTAACAAGGCAAAGCGCGGCGTTGGGTTCTGCCATTCAGCACGCAACGCTTCAATTCGGCGGAAAGTGGGGAACGGAGTGTCTTAACATTAGGTTCTCTAGTTCTCTCTAGCCCTCTGCCTACCCTGCTATATGCAGGATACAGCGTGAAGTTAAAAAAAAAAACAAAAAAGATTGTTCAGATTTTTTACTGTTTTAAGATACTATAGATGTTAATTTGTAAAAAATAAAAGTATTATTATAAAAGCTATATATTATTTATCTCCCACTCCGACAGCAACAAGAACCAAGTCATAAAACAATTTGTTATGGACATCGAATTTCCACGCTATACTTTGTAGAGCAAAGTCCAAGGCCATGATCATGCCAAGGAAATATGCTATAAAAACAAAAAACAGTATGGAAAGTTAGTATATTGACAAAGATTTTCTTTGACGTAAAAATATACATTCAGACCTACATACTTATGATTAACTATTATAATAAGTAATAAAAAAAATCTTTAATATCAAAATAGGCTTGAGTTAAAAAAAAATTGTTACGTATGTCACATCAATATAAATCTTTCTATTTTGACCCACTTTTTGTGAAACTGACTTCAAAAATTGGGTGTTTGAATTCGATACCAAATCAATAAGAAAATAATTTTCTTCTTGAAGAGGTAATTGGTGTGTAACAAGTAATCTACTCTATCTTGGAATAAAGCAAAAAATATGAGAAAATCTAGGTATATACACAAGCTTAAATAATAATATTTAATTCAATTAAGTGGCAATCTATATATGTGTATGATTTGATTTCATCCAAATTTGCAAATTATATATATTAGTCATTTAATCGAAACATTATTATATAAATATCTGAAACTTTAGAATTACTATTTTATTATCTTCCAATATATTAAAAGTTAAACTAATTACACCATAAATACTCCAATGAGTAATGTTATAAGTTATATTAAGGGTTATATTTTTAGTAATGAATGATCTCAATTAGTATACATATTTTATTTCATGTTTATATGAATAAAGGTTACATTATATAAATAATTTAGATAGATCTTGTGGCTTTCCTTTCATAATACCTTTTCAAGGCCTGCTCAAACACTTCTCCCACTGTCCTCTTTTTCCATATATCAACTTTTACTTTTGGCTTTTCTTCAATAACCATTTGTGTTGGTGTTTCTTGCTTCGATAGGTCATTCTTTGGAGCACAAGTTTTTTTTACATCTTCAAGAGTTTTATCAGGAGTTGTGGGTTCCTTATTTTTTTCATTTGAGTCTTCGTCACTAGACTCATCAATAGAAAAGTCGGAATCAGCATCAATATTAGAAACTTTAGATTTCTTAAAAGATTTGATTTCATCCAAATTTGCAAATTTTATTTCATCCTCAGAATCATCAATTTCACCTTCAGACAATTTTTTGTCACTTGAAGACTTTCTTTTTCTGTAATTTCTTTGTTTTGTTTGTGTATTAATTGATTTCTGTTGTTTAGGTTTCTCAAATATATTTTGCTTATCTATTTCAGTACAATTTATATCATCTTTAACATTTTCTTGCTCATCTTCAGTATTATTAGTCTTATTTTTTTCGTCCAATTCGTGAATTCGATCTGTTCCCAATTTTTGCTCATATAAATGCCTATAAAACCCACCTGTAAAATATAAGTATTTATCAGTGTATTACATATTGCCTATTACTGCCAACAAATAACAAACTGGAGATTTGGTACTCCTGGTTAATTTATAAACAAGCTTTGAAATACATCAATAGAACTATTTAAATTTACAAATTAATTTAGGTGATTTACAGTAACTTGGACACTGATAGTCAGTAAGCATCTGTCTACTATTACTACTGTACTAAAGATAGGGTTGTGGATTGATTGATACACAAGGAGAAAAATATATTTACAATACAATATATGGTTTTACCATTATGGTTAGATAAAATGGAAGAGAATCTGAGTTTAAAGGCCTACACATAATGTCTATAAGTGGATTAAAACAACAAGACACCACTGTTCCTTTATAATGCAGTTGATGAACATAACTAAAATAAAATATATACTTACCTAAATCATTCTGTCGGGTCACATCTCCAATACTTTCTAAGTAATCTTGGTATTTTTCTTTTTCTTCTTCTACTCGCAATTCTTCTAACTTCTTCTTATAAGCTGATGTGACAAAAACTTCTTTGTTTTCAAATTCATCTCCTTCCTTTTCCCTTTCCTTTTGAATCTAATGGCAAAAAATTGTATGCATATATTAATTTTGTAGTAATGTTGAAATGTTTAAGAAGAATATAGTGTACATTTGTTTTATTTAATAAGTTAACCAGGTACATTTGAAATTTCTCATTAAATAAGCTAATTATTTGAGTCTAAATAAGCTATTTATTTGAATCTAAATAAACTATTTATTCGAATCATTAAATAAGCTATTTATTTAATTCTAATATTAAAAAATTATAATGCCTAATTTCTTGAAAATATTAGGAAGAGACAACACTATCTAACATACTTTTGGTGATATTAAATACATATAAATAATATAACCGTGGCCATCATATCGCAATAGTGTATGACTGTAAATTTTATGGTTTTGGTCTGATTAGGGAATATAACAGATCATTTACCTGCTATGGTAACACAAATGCAGCATTGAGTACCAGCACACAATGTCTCAAATTTGGGCAGATAGTAAAGAGTGTCTTTACACAAAGTTCTCTCCACCTCACCTTATTCTTTAACTAACCTAACAGCATTATACTGTGAGTGAAATAATTATTATAAAATAAATTAATAGATATTATACCTGTCGTTCTACACGGCGTTCATTTTCTAATTTTCTTTTATTTGCAGTTTTTAACAAATTTTCTATATATTTTGGCTTCTTATCATGTGAAGTTTTCACTTTTTTTATTTCTTTTTCTTTTATCATTGAATCATATATTTCATCATATTGATATACAGTAGGATCTTCTGTTACTGCTTTTTCTTGAGAAAGTTTTATCTATAACAAAACATCAAAAATATGTAAAGGGGTAGTGTATATAAATTGAAGTTGTTTATCGAGTTGTCTATATGTTTGGCTACCTATACCTGTCTATTAGTATTTGCATTAGACTGTAACAAAATAGGTTTTTTTCCTGTATCCTCATCAGACTCACAATCGCTACCAAAAACATTGCGAGACGCTTGGAAAGTCAACTCTGTATTTTGTTTTCCACGTACTATAAGCCCATATCTAGAATTAAGAAGTACGTTTAAATTAACAGAAACATATAAACAAAAAACGTACACAACTAATGATACTATAATAGCAATATAAACTATTTTTACATAAAACACTAGCTTACTTTTTTTCCGATGACATTACAGCGTAGGTTAACTCTTGGATTCAAATTAACTATATTAAATATATATTTTTAAGAAACGTATGGTATATATTAATATCTAGTTTGATGATTTAAACACTTTTTCGCAACGTATATATAGATAAAAATTAATTATGATAAGATTTAATAATGACAATAACAAATGCGAAGTATGAACTACAGAGGGTGCTTTCCACTTAGCGTTCACAACGCTCACAATTGAATCGATAAGTGCAGAAACAACGTAAGTCCGGATTTTCAAATATAGCAAGAGAGAAAAAAAAAGTGTATAACTTCCCTTGCTAAGCTACTTTAAGTCGATTACGAATTTTTGCATTTTTTGCGACTTACATTGTTTCTGCACTCATCGATTCAATTAGGAACAAGAAAAATCGATATTGTTTAATATCGAATATTTTTCCATTCGATACCGATACATTTTGTTCGATACTTATACTCAACGAGTACTTTTGACTGAATCGTATCGAATAAATTACCTACATAATTTTACTTTTCGGGTCACGCAGAATTTTCTTAAACGTAATGAGATCTTTAATTTTCGTGATTTTTCGACTCTTTTCTCAGTTTCACGCTTTATTCTGCATAGTAGGGTAGTCAGAAGTAATATAGCGTTAAGACAATCCGTTCTCCGCTTTCCACCCGAAATCAAAATATTGCGTGTAACGGAATTCAACTGGCACGTTCGAAACCATATTTATTATTTAAAGAACCTAATGAACTAAACGTGTTGTGGATCACTAATCACTATTTACATACAAATTTAAAGGAGGTTAAGTAGAAATAAATGTAATATGTATTTAACATTATACATTTATTTCAGAAACCTAAATTTATGAAAAATCAATAATTTACTGTAACAAAAAATAGTTCTTTTTCCATTTGTACTTATTGTTCATTCACTATGGACGATTTTCAAAGAAAATTGCCAAAAAGTGCTTTAGCATTTTATACAAAAATATATTGCAAGAAAAGAGGAGTAACAAAGGCTAAGGTATAAACATTGTAGTGGGTAAATTATTGTTTCTAATTTCTTCTCTGTAATAGGAGTTTACTAAAAAAATATATATATTTTATTAACTGTAGTAGTTTCTTGTAATGATTAGATATAAAGATATTTTATTAACTATATTGCAGAATAACAGAGTGTTAATTGAAGCAACAAAATCTTGGCTATCTTTAAGTAAAAATGAAAAACAACAGTTTATTTCTAAATATCAGGAATATAAAAAATATTATAGAAAAGCTATTGCTGAACAGCTGAAGAAAACAGAACCTTATTTACTGAAGAAAATTAATAAAAAAAATAAATCTGGAAATAGGTATGTCTTTACAAAACTAAGTCATCTGTCCTCTTACATTTGTTATCTATCAACTACATAGTTGTAAGTTGCTTTTTTTCCTTATGAACATTTTACATAATTTAATATTCTTACATGAAAGAATTTACATATTGTTTTTAATACCAGACTAAAATTTTTAACCTTTTTAGTACCCTTACTGATAATGTTACAAATGTTCAAGACAATCAAGATGAAATAACAGGATTTCAGTTAGATCAACCACAAACATCACAATGCAATATTGATAATAATATTTCACATTTGGCTCCCCAGGACAAAATAGAAAGTTTACTGTAAGTATTTTTCTTTATTAATTAATGCTCTGCTTACATTGTTTATATACACATCCTGTAATGTCATAGAAAAAATATATATAAACTCTTCTTAACCATTAGGTGTCCCGATGATACTCATGGTTCAAAGGTCGAGCAAAATCATGAAGTTCAAGTTTTAGAACCTGCTCCTCCAAAATTGTTGTAAGTTTCTTAGTATATATCTAGTCTTGTTTTTATACCATACAAACATTACAATAGAAAATAGATTAACAGGACTGAAATAGTTGTATTTAGGTTTTTGAACATCCAAACATCTATATAATAAATCATACGGGGATAAAAAAAATATTTTTAGAAAACACTTAGTGGCTTGGCCTGCACCTCTCAAGCTATACAAAATTCTTGTATGTTTGTTGTAACGTTTTTTTGTATACTTATTTTTAATTTATTTACAGATCTGGAAGAGATTTATTTAATACGATTCATGAAAATAATAGCAATTTATGGAATCAATTATCAGGAATTGAAAAACAACGATATCACAATGCAGTTCTTACTATCAAAAATAATTATCTCAAGGATTATAAGAACTTCTTAGAGCAATTATCCTCAGAAAAATTGTTTTATTATCATAAAAATATTATAAAGCTTCAATGAAATTTATTTAAAGATTTTTCTTAAATAAAACAATATTTATTTTAGTTAGTTTATTGTGATTAGTAATGTTAAGTAACAATTTTAAATATTATATTATTATTTTGTTGCATACTTAATTGTTTCAAATTGTTTTTGTAAAATGGTAAGCATTTATGTCTTTTAACAACTATAGTATTAACATCTTAAATATAATAGATATTTATCACAACTAAAGAAACATTTAATTACTAGTGAAATTCTACAAGGATTATTATGAGATGGTTATCTAAACGCTACAAAGAATAGTTACAATATAAATCCACTTATTGTAACTATTTTCCACAAAGAAGGCCAATTGCCATACCAGCAACGAAAGAAGCTAAAAACACATGTGTTTCTGTAGCATGATATTGTTCATCACCAATAAAATTACCATACCAACGTTTGGCCTTGTATTCTTTTTTTTTCAATAATTCCTCAGCTTTATCTAATTTACGGTCCACAAATCTCTCCACCTGTGAAAAAAACAATGATAATCTAATATAAGACTTTATATTTTACAAAATTACAATTGTTTACATAAAATATTATCTTTCCCTTTTGTGATTGCACATACAAAATAAAATTATTCTTGGTACACAGTTTCATACAGTTAGTATCTAAATCTGACCAAAAACTTCACACAAACATCTCAAAATTTATTAAAAATATTTTTTAAAATACAAAAGTATACATATTCAGTTAAAATAGTTTCAATTCAAATTTTACTAGTTTGTTTTAAGGTCAACCATTAAAATCCCTATATTTACTTTTTATACTATATATTTATTTAAACTTATTTTTTAAATAGTTAATTCTAGATTTATTTAAATGATAAATTAACTAAATATTAGATAATTTTATAATGTTTTGTGTCACAACTAGAAATAATTAATATATCAATTGAATCAAACAAAGGACAATACACTTCTGTATTTGACCTTGTTGCAATGCAAAATAAAATGCATTAAAGAAACTCACATTATAATAGTAAAATTTAATTAGACTATGATGAAGCTATGCCAAAAAAGAAGCCTCCTGTAAACCCAGCAGAATAATATGAATTATCTTTGACAAACAATAAAACCTGGAACAAAAATATTAGTTTCAAAGCCCGAAATTTTGTCCCTTCTATAAATTAAAATATCTATAAATATATTATAGGTCAAATTGGTCAAATACAGATGTGAAATAAATAAAGAGTACATGGGGAAAGGATAAAAGGTATAACATACTTTTTCAAACCAATCAGGAGATTTTCCAGTAGTCTCCTTCTCAATTTTATCTGATATTTTATCCACTTTCTTATTGATTTTGTCCCAGTTAATATCTATATAACCTTTTTGACTGGCAATGTGTAACAAAATAACACCACCACCAATTCCTACAGCAGCAAGCTTCCCAATTTTCATAGTCATAAATCCAGTAATCCTAAAAATAAATAATTAAATAAAAATCAATTTAACAAAACATATAAATCAATATAAGCATGGTATGAAACATACTTATATAAGTTAGATCATCACAATAAAATAAGTGATACCTATGACTAAGTATTCAACAAATTGCATACCATCCTGACGCAGTTCCTAAAATTAGCTGCTTTGTTGCGGATGTCTTTCCAATATCTTCAATTGCTTTTTCTATGAAATTTTTGGCATCATCTACAATTTTTTTCGCGTCTTCAGATGCTTCATCCTTCTTCGGCTTAGCCATATTTTCTTATTATGCAGAAATATATTATACCTGATTAAAATATATTTTTAATTTAAAAATTATTCATTTAGTAGTTATATAGAACTTTCAAATTTAAGTATCAATTAATTAAACTTATAACAAGATGATGATCAAAAACAATCTAGTTAAAACATTTCGTTGATACAATTATTAGTCACACTTATTGGTAAGGTAAAAATTTACCATAAAAGTAAACTCAGATTATAAATTCACGACAGAAAATTCAATACAATGAAAACCAGAATCAATAATTACAGAATATACTCAAAAGTCAGAAACTAAACCATAGCTTAAAAAAAATTACCACATTTTAATATTGAAAAGCAGTAATATAACAAAAAAAAACAGAGAAAAATATATTTTAATACAAGATAATTCTGTATAGCTGTATGTTTTCTTAGTTTATAATGTTAAGATTAAAATGAAAATAGTTTTTCTAATAAGGCGACATTATTTTGTAATGTCATCGAAATGCAACTAGAAAAAACTAAGAGTTATGAAGTTAGTACTTAGTAGACATGGGCGTTATCGTTTTTTAGCTGTAACGGTTACATATCGGATATGAAGTTTTCATATCCGATAACAAATCCGTTTTCAGATTTCGAGTTCGCATTTCGATAGTTTTCGTTATGATTTAGTTTTCGTTACGATTTAGTTTTCATATCTCATCGAGTAGTCGTTACGTTTTGTATGTAGATATTTAATATCGGATATGATCATTTAGATATCGATATGATATGATATAAGAGTAAAAACCGTTTTTAGTTACGTTTTGATATATCGGTCTCATTCCTAGTACTTAGTATTAATTTCATAACCTGCAACGCTTAGTATTTTATATATGAGAAATCGAAAGCCTATGTTTTTACTATTGTAAAAAATATGAAGTGAAGCTTAGTAATGAATTAAAATTATAGATGACATTGTTGTGTTAAAAAAAAAATATATAATTATAGGTAAAAAAAAAATAACAATTAAAGTTGGAAGCGAAAATTTTAAATCTCTCTATTTACATATCTTTGTAACATGTATGTAGAAGACCATGATCAAACTCATATAATTACCAAAAGAAATATTTATTCATGCACTTAAAATCACTTGAATCGTTTCAATTAACACTTTATTAATTTTTCATAATGGTCTTTTTAAAACTTTATAAACCTATTGTTAAATGCAGATCTTTACTATTATGTGTGTTAAATAGATCTAAGTCATCTCTATGTTTGTGGGTAAGTGTAGTTGGCTTTTAACTATTAACTTTTAACTATAATTTTTTTACACTAAATACACATATTTATTTACTTTTACAGGACTATGATTTAACTACTGAAAGAAAATTGGAAATTGAAAAATATTGGGCTGATGAGGTTCAACATTATGATACTGATGATACAAAAAGTAAATTTTATGTATTACCCATGTTTCCATATCCATCAGGTAATTTACATATGGGCCATGTCAGAGTATATTCAATATCTGATGTAATTACAAGATTTCATAAATTAAGCGGAAACCAGGTTATTCACCCAATTGGATGGGATGCATTTGGTTTACCTGCTGAAAATGCAGCCATTGAACACTGTACTTTACCTCATGTGTGGACAAATACTAATATATTGACTATGAAAAAACAACTATTGCAGTTAGGTTTCAATTTCAATTGGGATAGAGAATTTAGTACTTGTGATCCGAAATATTATAAATGGACACAGTATATTTTCCTAAAATTGTATGAAAATGGACTGGCTTATCAAAACAAGGTAGTACATATTTAAAATAAAATGTTTTGTTATATATTAACAATACAAAATGAAAAGTAGAGATGCAATATAAAATTATTTCTTTTTCATTAGTAATAAATATCTTGTTTTCATTTGCTGTATGCATTATGAGAATAATATATGTATCTACAACTATATGTAACTAGGCTATATGCATTGTTGAATGCCAATATAAAGATATAAAAATCTTCTGTTTAATTTTTTCTGTTTATTTAATTTTTATTTTAACTGTGACTGTCAATTTTACATCATATCAATTTATATTTTATACTTTTCTCTTTTAATAGGCAAAAGTTAACTGGGATCCAATAGATGGTACTGTTTTGGCTGATGAACAGGTAGATGATAATGGCTGTTCTTGGAGATCTGGAGCAAAAGTTGAAAAAAAAATCTTAACACAGTGGTACATAAAAACAACTAAATACGCTAAAAGGCTGTATGATGGACTGAGTAGTAAAAAATTGGAAAATTGGAAAGACATCATAAACTTACAAAAGCACTGGATTGGTGAGTGTAATGGTGTTATTGTAGACTTTACCATAAAAAAAGGAAAAAAGGACAAAATTGTAGATGTTTGGTCATCAGAGCCATATAAATTTATTCATGGAACTTTTGTGACTATAAGCACAAATAACATATTGTTACAAGAATTATCCTCAGAAGAAATCAATAAATTAAAGTGCCATAACCCAGTTACTAATTCTGAGATGAATGTTTATGTTGTTGACCATGAAAACTATCCAGAAGGAAGAGACATATACATAGCTTGTCCCTCTTATGATGAAAGAGATAATAAATTATGTACACTATTAAACATTATCAATCCATCAGTTCAAGTGCAACCTCTAGATTTAAATTTAGAAAACGAAAAAGCTGTTAAAATTGCTCAAGATAAGTGCTGTGGTGGCTATTATGTAAGTTCCAAACTGAAAGACTGGCTTATTTCCAGACAAAGATACTGGGGTACACCAATACCAATTATCCATTGTCCAGATTGTGGAACAGTACCAGTACCATATGAAGACCTTCCAGTTCTATTGCCAGAAAAAACATCAGATGAGTCTCAAATTTCTACATTATCAAATATTTCCTCATGGTCAAATTGCAAATGCCCCCAATGTAAAGGAAATGCACAAAGAGAAACTGACACAATGGACACATTTGTTGATTCATCTTGGTATTATTATCGTTTTCTAGACCATAATAATGAAATAATGCCATTTGACAAGGAAAAATTATTTGGAGTTACTCCAGTTGATTGTTATATTGGAGGCAAAGAGCATGCAGTACTACATTTGTATTATGCACGATTTATGAGTTATTTTCTATACACCATTGGACTATCACCAACAGAAGAACCTTTCAAAAAACTACTAGTTCAAGGATTGATTATGGGTCAATCTTACAAGGTTAAATCGTCAGGAAAGTATTTACCTCCTGAAAACGTTGAAAAAGTTGGAAAAAAATATATTGAAAAAGGAACTGGTGAGCCGCTCCTGGTACAATGGGAAAAAATGAGTAAATCTAAGCATAATGGAGAGAATCCTCAAAGGTTATTAACTACATATGGATGTGATACAACACGTTTATTAGTATTGGCTGATGTTCCTCCAGAAACAAGTAGGCATTGGTCAGATGCTAGTAAGTACATATAAAAGCTAATGACATCATAGACGCTTGTACTGCTTGTTGAGTTTTTAAAATAAAAAATATCTTTTTTATAATGTTATTATATGGATTGGATCGAAAAGGATTATCCTGTTTCTTTGCTACATAGCTTTCTTTCTTTATCTCCCGAAAAAAACATAAATGATATATATATTCTTACAGCATTACCTGGTGTACTAAATTGGCAAAACAGATTATGGATTACTGTAAGAGATTTTTTGAAACAGAGATCTACTTATAATAATGAAAATGAGAAGAAAATGACCTGTGAAGAATTTCAAGATATGGAATCAAAATTATGGAATTCAAAGAATTATTTTATTGCAACTGCATCTTATCATTTTAATTACACTTATAAACTCAGTGTCGGAATATCTCGTTTACAGAGTTTAACTAATACTTTAAGGGTATGTATTATATATTAATATACATCAAGGTGTATTATGATCGACAGATCAACAATTAACTGTATATGTTCCGCAATTTTCTGTGGTTCAGAAGGTAATTTAGAATTTGTGAGATTATTGAAAAATTAAATTTCTCACTAAAATATAGTGTAACTGTTGGGTCTATACTCTTTTTTTTCAATGTAGCTTAAGAGTAGGTATACCGTATCATGCAATAGCCCTGTATTATTGTTTTATAAAATTGAAATAACATTGATATAAAAATACTTTTTGTAGGAAAAGAAACGTTAACGAAAGTTATCTGGAACTAAGGTACGGGTAGCGAAAACATACTCGAGTTTTTTACAGCCACTCTTAAAAACTACCGAAACTGGTTTAATGACCTAAACTGAAATTGAACTTCGGCAACGGCCGAAACCGAAACTTCCTTACAAGGATCATGTTTTGAGAAAAAAGTAGAAAAAACGTTTTTATAATCAATCAGACTAAATTTATTTTATTTTTAGATTACATAGCTATGCCTTGCTACATATGTCTTCGATGTTTTTCGCTTATTAACAGTCGACATAACATCCACTCAATTAAGAAAAAAAAATATTGCGCTTTAAAAATATTTAAAATTTGCTTGAGTGTTATATAGATGTCGGTTATTGCGAACAAAAGTAGTCTATTTTATAAGGGTTGAATCTCACAAATTTCAACCCCATACTTGCGCCCTTAAGGGGTAAATTCTAATAAACCATGAAACACAAGTTCAATTTAATATTTTTAAGACTTTTAATTCATTTTTTTCTAAAAATCAGCGTCGAACTATTTTTCTATACAAAGTTTCAACCCCTTATTTGCATCCTTAGGAAATAATGCTTGGTTGTGTTAACAGATTGCCCTAATATTTTTCTGGTAAATTCTGATAAACCATGTAACATGTATTCAATGAAATATTTATATGAGTCCGAATATAAATTTTTATAAAAATTAATGCCCATTTAAAAAAAAATCGTACAAAGTTTAACCCCTTATTTGCAGGGTGCAAATATGGGATGAATTCTAATAAATCATGAAACACGTGTTCAATGAAGTATTTTTAAGAGTCTGAATTTATTTGTTCATGTAAAAATCGGTTCTGATTTAAAGATTTTTCCATACAAACTTTCGACAGGGTTAAATTTTTTTAAAATCCGTTAGTGGGTGTTCACGTAATAAAAAAAAACATCTGTCCCAATTTCACGTTTCTATCATCATCGGTCACGGGTGTGCGTTACGTACGTCAGCTAGTGGTAACATCTCCTTTTTATATGTATATAAATTATAAACTCGCTTTTTAGCTTGATATGTGTGTCCGACTTTGTAACGTCGGTATAGAAGACCACGCTTTTCGAAAAATGTAACTAAAAATAGTAATAATAATAAAAAAAAGAAAATAACCCTTTCGTGAAAAATAGATCTAAAAAGTATATAATATTTTTTAAAAGCGTGGGGTGCTTTTTAAGTAATCTATTGACACCATGCATAACACACTTTAAAATAAAACTTTTTAGTTAAATTTTTTACACTATTGTGTCCTTTTAGTTTTTTTAATTATTATTATTTATATTATGTTTAAGAATAGGCAGATTCTTATGTTAATTTGCATTATACAATTTACGGAATTCAAAATAACGAACACGAAAACTAACAACAAATATAACGAACTACAAAAACAAACTAGTGACGGCATGTGGGGGCATGTGGAGGCGGCAAAATGTCTTCGTCGCTTGGATGACGAGAACTCGTGAATGAAGTTTTGCTTTCGGTCGTAGTTACTTCGGTCGGACACTAGTAATAACCTATGAAAATATTTTTGTTCAGGCAACCTACCTAAGTTGTGAATGCAATACATAGGTTTTTTCATTGTTTGGTTTTGAGGTGCCCCATCTATGAGCAACTGATCGTGCACATTACATCAGAGGTAATAATAAAGGTGGCAAAGTCTAGCTAATGCAATTTACAAAAAATGGATAATAATGCTAGGAATAAGAATACTATATTTTTTTAGTTTCGTCAAGTATAATTTCGATATATTTTATTTTAATCTGAACTTTACTTCTGAAGCTATGTCGGTTAACTTGGAATTTTAAGAAATATGATAGACTGCCGCTTCTGCTAGTATAAGATGAACTTTGCCGCCTTCGTTATTACACCCCTGACATATTATTTATTTACAATGTATTTCTTTTTAATTTATAAATAATACTACTGCTTGTGCAAGGCAAGTAACTAAGCAAATAATAATAATTTCAGAATAACATCCCACCTGAAGTTATTGTCAAAAGTAAGGAGTATGAACATGCACTTGCCTGTTTGATTATAATGCTTTCTCCAATAACTCCACATTTCTGTTCTGAACTTTGGGCTGGACTCCAGTCAGCACCAAACAGATTATCTGAGATAACAAAAATTAATTGGGATGAAGGAGTTTTAAAACAGAAATGGCCTATTGTAGATCAACATTTTCCATTGTCTTTTCAGTGCAAAGTAAGTTTATTTTTTTATTTCACATATTTCTTTTAAAAATCATCCTTAGTTGAGAGCGTTTTTTTTCAGAATAGTATTAACACATAATGCTTATTCATATAGAACAAGACGTGGTATACCACTAATAATGATTTCAGGTCGACGGAGCTAATAGATCTGAGCTAAAAATAGAAGCTCATGAACTTCGTAACTTAAGTTCTGAACAAGCATTATACATGATGCTAAAGGAAAAAGCAGTAAGTGACAGGATAAAGGGAGATATAGTAAGAACAAAATACGAATTATATCCAGATTGTCGTGCAATATTAAACATATTTACAAATAGGCAAATGAAATTAAAACAGTGAAAAAGTACAAATGCTATAACTTATAGAAGGCCAGTAGCTGTATTTAATATGTTTAAAAGAAAAAATAATCTATTAGCATACTTTTTTGCATATTCTTACATCGTTGATTATTCATAGTAATAAAAGTATTATAAAATAGTGTAACAACATTTTTAATCCCATTTCCATTTAGTATAGTGTTTCCTTTTGGTGATAATTTAATATCGTCATAAAAGGCATTACAGTCGCGGGTGGGCATCGGCTCGACCCAGAATATCTTTTCACACTGCCCTATTTCTGGCTCCCTCCTACCAGTTTGCTATACCCGAGTTCTCACTCTCAGGTCTTGTTCAACTTCATGCAGCTATCTGAGTTTTGGTCTGTCTCGGATTCTTTGTCCATTCGGTATACTATTCATTATATCGAGGCGCTGGAAAACATAACTCCAAAATTTAGAAAATATTACAATCAAAATGTTTATCAGTTTTATAAAAATTTTCAAGGCTGTAGATATATTAAAATGATATGAGGGCTACGGAGGTTGGATCATCCGACGCAGAATTTTTTATAGATATAAAACATATTTATGCTTTCCAGCGTCGGTATATTATAGATATTATATTGATTGATCATTTAATACTTTCGCACAGAATAAAATGTACTTGAAATAATTAATTAACTAGTTAATAAATAAATTCGACCATTATTTTACTTGTGGTCCTCGTGTCAACCAAAATAGTGCCGTGTGTTGAACAAGTGCTAACAATAAACTATATAACAAAGTGCCTTTTTTAATTGCAAAGGAGTTTTCAACCTTAGTAAAATAATAACTTTAAAATCGGTTACTTTTAACTGTCGATATTTTTTTACTGAAACTCACCATTTTGGTATATTAGCGTGTAGCTAAAAAAAAGAAATATATGTGCAATCGATACCTTATATATTGTTACTAAATAAACCAAATAATAATTTCAGGATGGCTGTTTTAAGTGGTGAAAAATATAACTTGCTCTAAAAATATTTATTACAAATGTACTCTTTAGCACTAAAATACAACTTGAAGTGTTGAATACGGAAATAGATGTGTATTAACTTAATTAATCTTAAGAGTTTATATAGGCACACTACAGTAAGATTGATGGGGTCGGTGAGAAACTAAGAAAACAAAACAAAAGTACATTTACAAATAATATGACTTAAACAAATATGAACTATTTTCAACAGTGAGTGTTAAAGGATACCAGATTAGAAAGTATGTGACTATAAGCTTATGAAATATTAAAATGTAGAATCAGTAAATAATTAATTATGTAAACTTATTATTAAAACATTTACGTACATAAAAATAATTATAATATTAGTAAATAGTAAATAATGTATTAATCAGCACAACTTTACTAATGTGCTCCTGAAGTTGGTAACAATATACACTTAAAGTACTTAATAACGAACCAGAACCAGTGCATATACTCTTAAACTTAAAGTACATTAATATGCTCAACAACTGGAGCCCGGAGCCTGCCCGACCAGAGTGCTGAAGGACGGATCAATACTACTACAAAACTTGTAAATAAATAGAATAAAGTAAAACTAATGATAAATTAATAGTGCCTACATATACATAAAAACTTAATATCAGTTAATGAAAGATAATACAATATTAAGATTTACTATAAAAAACCGACTTCAAAAAAATGCTCCAAGAGTAACATTAATACTAATAACTCTAAGACTAATGGTCAGTTCTTAATGAAATTCAAAACAGTCCACATTAGAAGCACTAGCCATCATATAAAAAAAAGAATTATTAAAATTGGTTCACCCAGTAAAATGTTACGCGGTGACACAAAAAAACAGTCAAATTGAGAACATTTTTTTTTGGAGTCGGTCAAAGCAGTAAGAAATGAAATAATAATGCAGTCTCGACGCAGGAGACGAGCGCCTTCATGTAGGTGGTGAGGGTTTCCACTGGGCTTTTGTGGGTTGTGTCAGTTTCAACGGTGAGTCCCACAATTCAGTTTAATCACAGTCGATAAATATCGTTGTCTTAAGTCGTTTCGTGGCAAAAAATCAAAATCATAATGTTTTTGATAATTTTAAAGATGCGATATATTTAAGCAGTTTACTTCAACTTTTTAATATTTTTTTAATGTTTTATATCAAAAAATGTGAGAAGTCTAAAAAAGTATAAAGATTTATGTACAAGTTTTATTATTTTAGTAGACTCTTTTTTACCATATACCACATGAATGTTTTCGAATATTAACGTTTGGAAACATGATCATTCATCAATGGGAAATTCACAACGACGCTCATGTAAACACTTAATGTCAACTGTCATTGGTCATAAAATGTAAAGAAAGGGAAATAATTAAACAAAATATAAATATTAATGCCATTCGCCAAAACTATACAATTAAACATTTGCTAATTTAATAATTTGGGTACATAAATTGTTAATAATTAGTGAATCTATAACATTAATATAATATTTAATTTTAAGCGTTATAAGCGATAAGACAACTACAAAAATGTCAGAAAGAAATCAATAGAACGAAATGCAAGCCAAGAAACGCTATTTTTTTCTAATTCTGTCATGTTTCTGTATTATATACTGTGTTATAACTGGATATACTCTAAATCATGCTAAAGCACAAAAATCTCGTAGGGATGAGTTACCGTCTTTTGCAAGCTTCGAAGAACTAAATGAATCACCATCTCGACATAAGAGAAATCCTCAATCAGTCAAAAAACCATGCCGCATGCAAACATGTTTCGATTTTTCTAATTGTGGGAATGATCCAAAAGTATATGTATATCCTACTGATGGACCTGTAAGCGCTACTTATCGTAAAGTTTTATCAGTAATTCGTGAATCAAGATACGCCACACACGATCCAACGGAAGCATGTTTATTTATACCAGCAGTAGATACATTAGATGCTGACCCTCTATCTCCAGAACATATTCCAGATGTAGCGTCAAGGCTGTCACATCTCCCATACTGGAAAAATGGAAGAAACCATTTAATTTTTAATTTATATAGTGGGACTTGGCCTGATTATGCAGAAGGGGCATTAGGCTTTGATCCAGGAGATGCTATTATTGCTAGAGCAAGTGCCTCTGAAACAATTTTTCGAGATGGATTTGATATCTCTCTTCCTTTATTTCACAAAGAACACCCAGAGCGTGGTGGTATACCTCCTGCAGCTACAGGCAATCCTTTCCCAGCACCTCGTAAGCACTTACTAGCATTTAAGGGAAAAAGATATGTGCATGGAATAGGTAGTGAAACTAGAAATTCTTTATGGCATTTACATGATGGTGATAATCTCATATTAGTTACTACCTGCAGACATGGGAAATCTTGGAAAGATTTAAGAGATGAAAGATGTGATGAGGATAACAAAGAATATGATAAGTATGAATTTTAAAATTTAATAAATAACTCAATTTATGCATGAAATTAGGCCTTGTGTAGGTGTAATTTGTTAAAATCACAGATCTCATCCTTTTTTATCTGTGTACCTCACTTGGCCCCATAAATTATTTCTATCATATCTCCATTGAAATAAACAACTCAAAAACATAAAAGATATATTTTAGGGTGTAACTTTTGAGTGTGGTTCTCTAAAGATTTTTTTCTATAGATGTAACTAGTATAGAGATGATATATCAGAATTTGATATCATGTTGATATTATTTATTAATTTGGTTCATTTTTGAACAGTTGGTTCAAAAAAAGGAGGTTTTTAATTCAACTATATATCTATAGCTAGCGCTTATCATGTGAACCCATTTAAATTTAGTTAAGATCTGACAAGTAGTTTTTGCTACTATGCTGTTTTTTCCACTACAGGTAAAATGTTGTACCTATTAATCCTTTTTTCACAAAAGCCAGTTGTTGACATTCATATATAGTATACATTATAAGGTCTGTCCTTGTAGAGCGAAAAGTCACTAATTACATACATACTTAGCTTCACGCTGTATCCCGCATATAGTAGGGTAGGCAGAGGGAATGTAGTGTTAAGACACTCCGTTCCCCACTTTTCGCCGAATTGAGGCATTGCATGCTGAGTGGCGAAATTCAACGCCACGCTTTGCCTTGTTACCATACCCAGGAAATTAAATATTCCATATCCTGGAGTGGAAATCGAACCCACAACCTGTCGCATTTATAGTCACATGCTTGAAGTCACTAATTGTAAGTAAAAAAACATAACATACAAAAAACCATTACTTTCTTTTTTCTTAACATAGCCTGACACATTTTTCGTCTTATTTCAGAGAAAATAAAGCTTATATTATAAGTGCTTTAATGTTTTTTTGTATTAACTAAAAATAGTTATGAATAAATATTAATAAATTGATATCTAAGAAACCTATGACTTACTTGTGCCTTAGTTAGTTTTTGACTGTAGTTTTTTACTCTGTTTTAAGTATTTTTAAAGAAAAATAATAAGAGTTAAGTAAAGTGGAAACATAAAAAAAATAATGCTCGACATAATATTTTTTCCATCAATTTGTAGGGTCCAAAGACTAGACTTATTTATTT
The DNA here is from genome assembly GCA_033558755.1 of Philaethria dido. NCBI lineage: Eukaryota > Metazoa > Arthropoda > Insecta > Lepidoptera > Nymphalidae > Philaethria > Philaethria dido. The sequence goes on from JAKGSA010000136.1 coordinate 4,116,348, forward strand.
TTCACATTGTGTAAAACAAAAACGAAAGCAGTTACAAAAATGATGGTGAGACAATAATTTAGATAAAAAAAATGTGATTTTGTTGGCACTGATAACCGATATTGGTTATTTCCCGACTTGGTGACTTATCGCTCCATGGGAATGATATGTATATTTACAGATATGATTATGAGCAGTTATTGGCAAATTCAACGTTTTGTCTTGTTGCTCGAGGAAGACGTCTTGGTTCCTATCGTTTCTTGGAGGCTTTAGCAGCTGGATGTGTCCCAGTGTTGCTTAGTAATGGCTGGAGATTACCTTTTGATGAAAGAATAGATTGGCGGCGCGCTGTGATATGGGCTGATGAGAGACTTTTACTGCAGGTTAGAGAATAATAATTTTGTTTAACACATTTGCTTAGAAAATGTTGTATGATCTTTTCTTTAATATAAAAATTTTGTTGTAGGTTCCAGAGCTGGTACGATCTGTTCCTCCTGAGCGTATTCTTGCTTTAAGGCAACAGACACAATTATTGTGGGAACAATATTTTTCATCAATTGAAAAGATTGTTTTTACTACAATGGAGGTACTCTTTGTTTGATATATATATATATATATATTTGAAACATGAATTCAAAATTCTGCTTTATTTTTTATTAGTAAACTGATGAAATTAAATAGTGTTTTAATTATATAAGTGGTGATGATGATATTGTAATAACAATATCATTAACATAATATAATATCCATATGTAAGTATGCTTATTTTGACAGATTATATTAGAGCGAATAACGGCCCATAGATCATCACGTCAACGTGAAGCATTAATATGGAACGCCTCGCCTGGCGCTCTGGGCACGCTGGCGTCATATGGCGACTCGCGAGCTCACCTGCCCATGGGCGCGCCGGCGCCGCCAGCCCCCGCCGCTCCGTCGCCTCCCCCCGCTCCCCTACCCGCTCCCACTGTCCCCCTCACCGCACCGCCCCCCACACCCGGGGAAACTTTTACGGCTCTCTTGTACGTACAGGCAACGTCGCCAGCGTTACACAAGCTACTTGCAAACATAGCTAGCAGTGAATTGTGTGAAAAGGTACTTTCCTAATATTTTTTATTACAGAATATCATAAAGTGTGATGATTCATGGCGAATTATGTATTGAGAATCTGTTTATTTTGAAATTTAATGCTCGATGTAAAATCTTTACATTTAAATCGAACACTTATGTGATGTGTAATTGTAGAATAAATATGACATATAATAACTATTTTCTTGGTAGTTACTGAAACCGTATGTTATATTTATTTAGATAGATTTTTGATTTCTCTAAGGTGGTACTGGTGTGGGACAGTGAACGCGCTGCACCTTCCTTAAAATCGCTGGCAAGGATGGCTGGAGATCAGCGGGACCCTCTGCCTGTCATGGTTATAGACGCCACTACTCATTATCCCGGGTATAGAAAATCTATTAAGGTATTAAGGTTAGGTCTACCTAGGCACGCGGACAGTAGAGGTGGAACTTCCTGTGCATTTAAAAAGTAGAAGTAATTTAAAAAGTAGTATAATACTTGGGTCGTAAGACCCAAATACTGCAAACTCCTCTCTCTACAGAGCGATAGGCGCGGCACCCGCACGTGGAATCCATGGATTGCTAAGAAGTTTTAACTTTTTCTTGCTCTGATAAGAAAAGGCACGGTGTTGCGTTCCTTTACTCAAGAACGAAAAGTAGTGACGTAATGTCTTGACACTAGGTTCTCTCTGTCTACCCTGCTATGCATGATGAAACGTGTAATTTAAAAAAAAAAAAAATAAGTTTGGAAGTCTTACAAAGTCTTTTGTTTCAGTGAAGGTGTGTCGGCAAGGTGGCAGCCGCTATGGGCGGTTCCCACTGCAGCAGTATTTTCTTTGGACGGAGACGCGCCTTTGCTTGCTGAAGAGATGGACTTCGCTTTTCGGGTGTGGCAACATTTTCCCGAACGAATAGTCGGTTATCCTGCACGTAACCACTTTTGGGATGAGTCGAAGGTACATCAAAACTTTTGTTAGTATGTATTTCTGGTGATAAAATATCATGTACTTATTGAGTGTAAAACCTTTTATATTTTAAAGTTTACATTCAAAGTGATCTTTGTTGATTTTAAGTAATTTCTCGTCACTATCTAACTTGTAAATACATAAAGCTTACAGTGACTTAAATCAGTCAAAAATCAATGAGTCTGTCGTGGTCGTCGTTTCAGTCTTTCGACGATTATTGCTGGACTTAGACTTGGCTTAGTTAGTATTCACTCCAAAAAGTGACTTAGGAACTGTATATTATAATAAATGTGTGATATGACCACATATCTGCGCTGCAGTGGCGAGGCGTCTATACAACTCGGTTCCCACCGGCTTGGCTATCTTTTCAAAGTACAAGTATGAGACCTAAAAAAAAAAAGCTCATCAGTAATATGTGGGGCTCCAAAAAACAAAGTCAAACAAGGTGTGGGACCTTGACATCCTATACCATTTTCCCTAAAATATACCGGCTTCATTAACTAAAATTTTCACCCCTCGCCACTTCTACACTGTATTAATGAGTGGTGCCGTGTTCATACTTTAGTCTAACTCACGTCAGAGAGAGAGGAAATGTTTAATTGTAGTTTACATGATTTCTTATTGGTTGAAACAATTTTGATGATTCTTTTATTAAATGATAGCAAGCGCTTCTGATGTGGATGTTTTAAAGTTTTATTTCTTTGATAAGTAGTTTTTGAGTGATTCGTAATAATTAAACTTTTTAGTGCATTTTATTTGAAGTCGGTTTATTTCGAAAAGTAACACTGGGCAGACGCCTAGTGTGTGTGATAGACATCGCATGTGGTGATGGTGGTGTTGTTGCAGGGCGCGTGGGGCTACAGCAGCAAGTGGGGCGGGTCGTACTCGATGGTGCTGGCGGGCGCGGCGCTGGCACACCGCGCACTGCTGGCACAGTACGGCGCGGCGGCACCGGCGCTGCGGCTGGCGGTGCGGCGCGCGCGCAACTGCGAGGACATCCTGCTTAACTGTGTGGCCGCGCACCTCACGCGCCGCCCGCCCCTCAAGCTTGCGCAGCGCCGCCGGTACAAGCCGCACCATCACACTAATTACTACAGGTCTACTGTTTACTCTGTCATATTTCTCTTTATCTATATTACATAGTCACCAAATTTGTTAGTTTATGTACATTAAGAAATTTGCAACGAATACATTTAAAAGAAATAAAGGTATAAAAGTTTTATTGTACCAAAGAAAATATAATAATTTGTAAGAATAATGTAAAAAATTGAGCTCGGACTCACGCTTTCAAAGGAGGTATGAATTCGAGTCCCACCTCGTTCTAATTCTTTTACGTTTTCTAAAAATTACGTAATATTTATAATAACGCGTTTCCGTAGATCTTCATGGAGCGACCCAGAGCATTTCGTACAGCGTCAGTCGTGTCTCAACACATTTGCATCAGCATGGGGCTACATGCCCCTAGTACGCTCTGTACTGCGACTCGACCCCATTCTATTTAAGGATCCAGTGTCTACGTTACGAAAAAAATATAGAAAAATGGAATTAGTCACTTCATAGTAAAATAATTTTAATATTGTGTGAAATATGCACTTCGTAATATTTATAAATTAATCCAACTGTCTCTCTCTCTCTCTAAATGTACACATACATTTGTATTTAGTGTTAAAACTATAAATAAAAGACTAGTATAGAATAAATTCATATCAATTATTTATGATGAAACCTAGAGTTGTACGAGTAATATTCACTTATGATATATAGTTGTCCACTAATTAATAAAAATACCTGATTACGGAACAATATATTTTGTTTTATTTCGTGTAGAACAATTTTTTTTTTTGTTATACATATTTAAACTTTAACTGTCAAAAAGTGTGAAAAAATATTAAAAATAAATCTTTTTGATAATAAATATTGTAGGATCATCACAACTAAAATGATTTAATATGTGTATTAATAATGTTTCATTTCAGTGGAACCCACAACTCAACGACAGGGCGACTTTTGCAATAATAAATGCTCTTAAAAAATTTTACAAACATATTAAGAACTTCTACAAAAATGTATAAAACTTTCGGAATCAAACCTGCGTCTCTTGGAAACTTTCCAAGCGCTCTAATCAATAATCAATCGAATATAATCCGATGGGTGTTAAAAGAAGTTCGGATCCCGTTATGTGTAAATTTTTATACCTACAAGCTACAACGTATGAACGATTTTTATTGTCTAAAAAAGATATGATATAAGATATGGGCTGCTTATGTTCTGAAAGTTCGGGATTCCCTGCGAGATGTTTAAATAGGCTGGTCTTCCGATAATTGCATCTCAGTATATATTACTTAATATCTCATATACAGACAAATTTGCCTAAAAATAAGTAATTATTTAAAAAAATATTCATAGACACATCGTTTACAAAAATTAAATAAAACTTTCATGGATTTAGGTATACGCATATACATATTCCACAAACTATCTTAGCCACCTATTTTAATAATTTGGAGACAATATTATAATGTGCTTAACTGAATTATTTTAGTTATAAATACTCAGTTCAATATTTTTTTTTTTTTATTATTTTTAATAGCTTCACGCTGTAGCCCGTACATAGTAAGGTAGGTAGAGGGAACTAGAGAACCTAGTGTTAAGATACTCCGTTCTCTTTTAACACATCCGTTCCCCATTTTACGTCGAATTGAGGCATTGCGTGCTGAGTGGCGCAATTCAAGGCCGCGCTTTGCCTTGTTACCAGAGCGAGGAAATGAAAATAGTAAATACTTTTTAATTTTTCACTTCCTAGAGTCAGAATCGAACCCACAACCTGTTGCGTTTACGATTGCACGCTTGTGCCTCTGCGCCACCACAGGCCCCAAGAATTCTAAGCCGGTAAGTCGGTATTCTAATGCAACACATTTGTGGCATTAGAATATCCTATAAGTGGGAATACTCGTACAGTAAAGAAGCTACACTCGATTTGGACAATTAACAAAGAACCACTGTCAAATTCCGAACCTTTGTTAGGTTCTTGTATTGGAAAACGCTGATTGAACAACGCAAATTTTATTTCAATTTTCCCTATTGTGGAGCAGTTGCGAATCGTTTGCCGTCAGACACACGTTGATTAAGTAATCAACCTACTCAAGGAAATATTAATATTGTCGTTTCTCCAATATGGTGAATGGTGATACAAAGCCCGGCAAAGTGAAAGTGTAGACTGTAGACAGCAGACAGAGTGTTTGACACTATGTTACTTTGGCTCTACGCATACCCTGCTTAGTGTGGGACATTCACAAGAATAAAATTGTATTAGATTATTTATAATGGTTCAAAAATAAGGTGATGATAATATTTGTAGTGTAAAATTCGATGATAAAGCCGAAAACTTGCTTTTATTCAATTGGTCATTGGATCTGGAGTAACTATACTCCAGATCAGAATAAATATTTACTACATAGAATCGATTATTTTTAATTAATATGAAAATCGGTTTTTAGATCAAAATAATGAGCAATTTTTATTTTCTTTGTATACAATGTTAAGTACCAAGACTATAGATTTTTATAATAGATATTTAGTTAAGTATTGCTTTATGACTCAATTATGCTAATGTGTTCGGTGAACGATGATTGGTACATGCTATTCTATCAAGTGTTATTATCTATTATAACTCTAGAAGTTTTCAGTATTTTTTAGCTTCACGCTATATTCCGCACTTAACAGAGTAGGCAGAGGGAACCAGAGAACCTTGATCCTTAAGATTTTTCGTCCTCTTAAGATTCTTCTTTCCCAGTTGGGAAACAGTAATTTATTAATAAATATTCAATATAACGTTTTATTCAATATGACATTAGAAAAGTTATTTCTTAAAAAAAATAGTTTATTTGCGGAATTCCGCCTCCCTATATACTGATAGAACAACTATAAGTTCAACAATATTACAATAATAAAAATTATATTATTTACAATCACCAACTATATCTTAATTACAATGGTATTTTTTATTTAAATCAATTTTAAACAAATGTAGTATTTATTTGCATACCTTTTACATAAAAAAATTAAAATCACTTTGTCGATGGGGTCATCTAAGTGCATTAAATTGGTAGGCGCGTTGCACAAGTAGAACGCGGCTGACATAACGAATGCTTCGCAACTCGGACGTCCTTGGCCTCGTAGTGTAGTGACTGTTCGAGTAAACATTAAGCATCGGATAGTAAAGGTGACTGCGCGTGTACTCGGTGTCTTTCTATGATAAATTTGTAAAGTTCGTGAAATAAGTTGTTTTTTTTTTAAATCTAGTTTCAGTTTTATAGTTTTAATATACGTACAACGTTTGTAATTTAAAAATAATTAATAAGTTTTAATATTGTGTGAAATATTTAAAATGTCAAAGTAATTTACTATTTTCAGGATTTATGAAAGTTGTAAATATTGTTTAAATTAGAAAAAATTGGATAAAAGAAATTCATAAAAATTGTTTCTCTGACTATATGCCAATGTTCTAGGTATTTGGGTAAGTGGTAAATTTAAATAAATTTTCTTTTATATTTTACAATATGAAAATAATTTAGTACAATTTTTGTTATAAAATTTTAAAACAATATATTTTAGTTATTACAATTTTCATAATATGTATAAAATATCGTAGAGCCTTTCTATTTGTGACCTTATACTGACGCAAGAATTTATTATGTGCATTTACAGCGGTGTAAAATAATAAATACATATCATAGGTATCATACCTATTTCGTATGTAACAAGTTAACGAAGTATGTTACTATAAAAGACATCAACGCAATCGAACTATGTTTGCACTAATAATATGTTTGCAAATATCTCCAACATCTACTTGTGCGTTAGCAATTAATTTGAACGTACCTAAATTCTGATCAAATCAGAGATATAAATATAATATTAAAGGTTATTGCGTTAGAAGTATATGATTTGGAAATCACTCCCTTGTGATAAGTTATTTTTCATATTTTTATTTTTACAACGCTAAACACACAATGTTTCACAAATCTTTGGTGATGAGAGGTATACCATACGACGTGTGCCAAGGTGAAATAATGTATGGGCCACTAACTACCAGTCGCGGCGTTTTTGTTTAAGAATAAGGAAATGAAACTAAAAACATACATGTCGCTTCTAAAGTTGATGATAATTGTTTTGCAATTAAGAATCGAACCTAACTTTGAAAGAGTATAACACGTATAATGAAATTCATATAAAAATTGTTAAAACCGGGATTTTAGGTTTTATACTCGACGTAAATCACGAAGTCGCTAATTCTGAATCTATAACAATTGACATCATGAATCCCACGCTTTTTCATTTAACGAAACATATGATAACGTGTACTACGTTATAGTTTCAGTTAGTTAGGCCAAAAAGTTACAGAATTGTTTTCAAAATTTCTCAGATGCGGCTCGGAGTTGAGATTATGTTGGCGGTGTGGTAAACCCAAGACAGCCTGTAAAACCGTTGGCCGCCTGCTTTGTCTAGCTTCAATCATAGTTGATCTCAACACACACTTATATTTTGTGTGTATCCACTTGTGTATTTTTATGTAGTTGTCATGTTTAACTAAAATGAGAATTGTTATGACTGAAATCTAGATGCCATTATTAAAAAGCTTCAATACATTTCATTTAAGATTGGCATTATAGCTGTGTTATTTCAAAAATAATTTAAAATTATTATTTTTATTCCTGTGTCAAAAAAAAATGTATTCAATGTATTCATTTTACACTTCATCGATAGGTAAATTATTGTTTTTGTAATTCGCCTTCTAAGTAAAATGTTGTATTACTTATTTTATTTAGGGTTCCGGAATTCAACACATACAAAGAGAAGATGGAATTTATACATAAACTTGCTTTAACCACATTGATCGTCGCTGCCGTTACACTCCTAGTCTCTGCACAACCAGTCAGTATACGTAATCGTTATGTGAACAATTTTCTTGCAATATCTAAATATTACATAAGAAATTTATGAGAATCAAAACAAAAACATATTTAAGGATATTACGTTTTTGTTACAAATGATCTATATTTTTTTACCAATAAATATACATTTGTTACCCATTTTGAAAATCACGTTGTGTGGGCAGTGGGTACTATTACTGAATATATAATTAATAAAATATTAATATAAAGATAACAACTAATTATAGTTGTTAACTTTATATTAAAAAAATGAGTATTGTTAGTCAACAGTACATTATTGTTTTTTGTAGCCTTTAGCCGATGAATCAATTGGAAAGGACCGAATACTACGAGAATCATTAATAAAAGCGGGAAAAAGTGTAGCTAGTAAACCAAAATGGGGATTTTTTGGTACAGTATTCAACCTTATACTAGAGGTAAAAATGAAGTAGAAAATACGTTGTTTTTTGTTCAATATTTTGAAAGATAAAAAATATATAATTTTTTTAGCAAATTAACGACACAAAAAGTGCTTATGGTCAAATATCCGGATTGGTGAACAATCAATTTGTTGATGATAATGTAAGTACTCAAACAGTTCGTACTTTTTTCCTTCTTATTGTATTATTTTCCTTTTTATTAGTACCTATTATGAGATAATCTTATATATTTTCTTATTTATATAGCAATTTCTATGTATTTCTTATTTTTAAAAGATATTGTTAACTAATGAGTTGCACCTGCTCCTAACTCGAATATTCATAATTTTTAACTTTCGCCACCCCAAAAATAGATAAGCAAGTTAAATAATGTTTTCACTATAACAAAGTAAATGAAATCAATACACGATTACACAATCACAAAATTTTAAAGAAAAAATAATTATTTACGTAAAGAATATATTAAATGTCGTGAAGAAAAAGAATGCAGAAAAAGAACATGTAGAAATTAACTACTCACGTGTGTTTTTTTTTATTGCCCTTTTACGTCGCAACGAAGCGATATTATGGGTGGATATGGTTTAAGAGTGAAAAGAACTACATTTAACTGCTGAAAAACATCATAAAAAGAACCACAATAATGCGTATATGAAGCCACTATATTCGTGTGTTATGTATTGCCTGAGGAACTTTTTATTAATTCCCATTGACCAGGCAAACGACGCCTCGGGCAACATTATCGTATCTAGCATTTTATAAAATGGAACATTATAAATTAGATGAGAATGGCCTGGAGATCAGATGTATATCCTGTACAGATAAATACTTGAAATAGCTTTCTTTTACTTTACTTTTACAGGCTGTTCCTGCAACAACGGAAAAGGTAGACAACGGTACAACGCCAACACCAAAAATTACAAAATCAGAATTTTTACAGATACTTGATCGAAATCTTAAAGGATTAGCTCGACTTCGCAATTTAGAATGGCGTGAATCAAGAAAGGTTATTATTTACTTTGACTTTAGAAAAAAAATCCAATAAATTTGTTACATATTATTAATTTATGTCATAAAAATTATAAACACATGTTTTTTTACAGGATTCATGGACAAATCTACAAGGCTATTGGAATGAGATTTTTGGGGGAAAAAAATCGAAAAGCTAAACGCTTTTATAATATAACAGATTGATTATCTTTATTATTATTATTATTGTGTGGGTAGCTAATATTTTATTCAATGAGAACTTTTATAGACGAGTTAGACATTTTGGGTAGGGGAAAAGGTTAAGCACTCGCGTCAGTGGCATCCATATTAATAGCATAAAAAAAATATTATAGTATTGACAGTAAATCTGTGCCTATTACCCTCACGTGTCATATAACATTAATATTGTATACAATACAAATAAACTTTTGTTTACTTGTTATGTGGAAAATCGTATGTGTGTGTATATTTTGCATTCTTTTTTGAATTGTATTTTAATTTGATTATTGTTCTAATCATTTGTCTCGTTGTTTGTTATAAGTTAATTGTTATGTTAATTGATATTATGAATTAAATTATGTAAATATGAATACTATATAAAAATAAACAAATATATATTACTTTAACTAATTTTATACCAGATTTATCAAACCATATGTTTTTGTTAATATACTTAGAATATTAGAACAACAACGCGATCCAATTTTCGCTATTAGACGTGGTTCGAACTTAAAACTATATTGCCGTGATAATGCTTCGACTGCATGAATTGTGCAGTCATTATAATAGCTATTTAATTTTTTTTATTTATGTTCAGTGTAAAAATGACTAGGTATGCTACTACGTAATACGGATACATATAATTATTTTTGGAGCCGCTAGCCACGAATTTTAAACCTCTGAGGTCTTCTGCAGCTGTATATCATGAACATTTTTTTACCCGGATGGCCATCAACCTCTGCGCCTATCGCGTAAGGGTGACGTAATGCCGGTCCAAGGCGTCCGTCAATACTGAAGCACCGTAGAGAACTATCGAACTGACTACTCCAGTGTACAGCCGAAGACTCGACGTACTCAACCCACTGATGTTGGGTAAGCGGCGCGCCTGAGCCGACGCTGTCTTCAAAACTTTGAGGACCAAGAAGTGGTCCCGTAAATTCTATCGGCGAAGACTCATGCTCCTCTTCACATCGATACATCTCCGACAGCAGTGTGGATGAGTTATATAACTCAAACTGACCTAACCCATAAATTAAGTCAGATTATAATAAAACTTTGTTAACCTAATATTTAATTAATATTTAAGTTCTGGAACTATTGTGATAATAATTTCAAAATAAAGTTGAATTGCCATATTTTGACTTCAGAAACAGAATTTGAAATTGGGAAAACTAAGACAATTTAGTTTAAACAGGACACATGAAAATATACATATTAAATAGTAAGCAAAAATAAGTAAGCAGTTAAATGATCAATAAGTAGTAACCGCCGGTAACGCAAGGATTGTAGAATCAATCGCCTTCATACATCGGGTTCAACGTCTAACGGATCACATCGGGAAATTTTCCATTTGCAAATCGCTTTGCATTCGCATTGCTTTGCATTCGATCACATCATTCGGGAGTACTTATCAAACCGCACGTTTAGGTATAGATTCGAAAGGACTGTCTTCCACTCGATTCGTTTGCCCATTAGACAAAGTAGAACTCTTAAGTGTATGCCGACGATACTGCTCTCTATAAGACGGACCACGAAAGAGATTAGCGTGGCCGTACTTTTCTTTCACGAACTCTTCTCTCTTCTCTCGCTATAAAACCGTCTCGACAATTTACCTGGAAGGCAAACACTGAAAAAAATAAGGTCAAATGCCTAAGCTTCCTAACAATAAGCTTTACCCGTTCATAAGCAAGCGAAATATTTTATAACAATAAGGCGTTATGCTTTGGAATGGAGCCCATAAAAAATTATGTCACTAAAAATTATACAAAGAAACATCAAATTGAGTTACAAGATAAAGCAATTTTTTAAAAAGATTAATCTCTGAGTCTTGTTTACTAAACACTTCACTTTATATATTTTTCCATACGCTTTTATATTAAAGGGAAATCTGGATTTTACAAAACTTTATATCTAAAACATTTTTTTTAAATAAATGTAAAATTGCTTTTAATATGAAAAATGTTAAAATATGTAATAAATATTATAATGTATATGTGTGTTAAATTATAAAATTTTTCTTTTTTTTTTTTCGACTGTGTAGTATGCTGTTGGCCCTATTGGCCTCGACAGCGTCACCGGGTTTTGTGGGGGGCCGAGCTTGAAGAGCTCTGACCCTGGCTTGGCCTCCTCGGGAGGAGGACCATCAACTTAGAACTGCAGTGTCACAGGGGCGCCTCCTGCGAGGCCGAACCTCGGCTTGCGAACACTGCTTGTAATGGGGACCTTAAGCCTACTGGGTAGGGCGTCTGATGCCCTGTTGGATTTTAGTGGCTTGACCCGGTCGCACCGAGGCGTGATCGAGCCGTAGAAAAGTAAAGACCTCGTCTCCACCGGCGGGGACGGTGTTTGTGTCGTGTGCGTCTGCGAGTGTGTTGGATCCTACCTGTATGTTGCGGATCGTTCGCGAGAGTAATGGCGTCAGCTTCTTCTGTTAAAACGTGTCGAGGCCTACGGGGCCCCCAGGGACGTTTGCTAATATCGTAGTCGCAGGCTTTTACCACCAGTTGGTTCGGATGAGAAGCAGCACTTTTAAAGTAGCTACTGGACAGTTTTCGACAATGCTCTTTTATCGAGTCGAGCTTTGTGTCTCTATGGATATCGATGTTACGCATGTAGTACGGTGCACCCGTGGCCATGCGTAGAATCTTATTTTGAAGGACTTGGAGCTTATAGAGGTCAGTCTGTGCGAACACAACACTGGCATATGTAAATATAGGCCTGACACACGTAGTGTACAGGCGGATCTTATTTTTAAGGGACATCTTACTTTTGGCGCAGACCAATGGATAGAGTCGACTTTGGACAAACGACGCTTTTTGTCGGACATAAGTTATATGTTCTCTGAAGGAGAGCTGGCTGTCTAGGATGACTCCTAGGTATTTGGCTGAAGTAGCCTCGGGTATGGGAAGTAGCCTCGGGTATGGGAATGTCTAACAGTTTGACTGTTGGTGTATAAAATATTTGCATAAAGCAATTATATTAAATTTAGTAGCTAATATTTAATGTTTATATTTTGTGAATAATAATTTAAAATTTACATGGAATAGTTTTAAGGCATCCAACGCCCTACCCAGTAGGCTTAAGCTCGGGCCGAGCGAAAGCAAAGTCCCCCACTACAAGCAGTGTTCGCAAGCCGAGGTTCGGCCTCACAGGAGGCGCCCTTGTGACACTGCAGTTCTAAGTTGATTGTCCTCCTCCCTAGGAGGCCAAGCCAGGGTCAGAGCTCTTCAAGCTCGGCCCTCCACAAAACCCGGTGACGCTGTCGAGGCCAACAGGGCCAACAGCATACTACACAGTAAAAAAAAAAAGGAATATTTTTTTGTTATTTTTGAACGCGAGGGAAAGGAGGATAAATAAGGCGGAAATATGAAAGCAAGGTTTTAGATAAATAATGAAGATTGTTGGTTGAATTTAGTAAGAAGAATGACGAAAAAAATTTAGCACCATAGTTGAAGTATTTATTAAAATAAAACAACATCAGCTTCAGTAATCTCTATTAATATGAAAACAACTCATTGCCGTGCTTTGTTTTGTCAAAATTATTTAAAGACATTAACATTAAGATTACAACATTAACGACATTAAGATGTTATATAATTTCTCCGAGTGGGAATAGAAACCCATAATCAATCATGTTTTCAAATACACACTGTCCGGGGTGAACAACCCGCGACCCGCTCAATAATTTTTTGCGGCCAGCCAAGTGTTTATTTTGACACAAATTGAAAAGGAAGGGTAATTTAATCTGTAATTACCTTATTCAGGTGTATAGATTAACCTTATTCGGTAGAAATATTAAAAGAGTTTCCTCATGAAAAAAAAGGTAGACTACGAACGGCTGTAACATTTTAGCGTTTATCGCCCATAATTCGTTCATTATAATTTAGCAGGCACTTAAGCGAGCGGGTTGTCTGGTCCAATAGCAATGTTACTTAAGATTACTGTATATAGTACAAAACCCTTTGATTTTCGGATATCAATACAGTTATTATAATTCAATGGAGGTTAATATTCATTCACAAATTTAAAATATTCTACAATTGTGCCGCTCTGTGTAAAAAAGCCAAGAAGAACCCAACTCTACTTGAAATAAATTTATTTTATTACAAATAGTTTTATTAAAATCACCTTTTATGTAAAAATAAAAAAAAACCTACCCAATGTCGAAATGATCACTATCATTAAAATGTAAAATTTTAATTTTTATTTGAAATAAAAATATAATTTATTTTATTCATGTGTAAAAAAGGTTTGGATAAATATACAATTTTAAATAAAGTATAGTAATTCAAAAATTTTACATAAAAAACAGATTACAACTAACTACTCGTCCTCGTCATTCGATTAACAACTAAGACAGTTATCTAATCACTCAATCAAGTCGAATTTCATTGTAATTTCAATTTTTGTGGTTATGACTAAAATAATTTTATAATATAAAATAAATATCAATTTATTAAATCTGATACTGTGTATAAATTTAAAAATTTAGAATTGTTCAGAAAATTGCAAAATGATAACTGGCAACAATTCTAAAATCTGTAGAGCGTCTAAAGCCTAACGAATAATGATATTTCCGTTTTTGTTCTCGGCCGCCATATTGTCCTGAACAAAATCGTGTTCACTTTTATCATATTAAAATTTTTGTTAATACTATTTATAAATAAAAGACACGACTTTCAGTTTGAAATATCATAAGGTGAGTAATGCATTATATATATTTAATTTTATTACCTTTTTAATTTGTATACAGTTGCAAGATTACTATATAAAACTAGCCATATTGGTGACGACATTGCCGGTGGAATATTGAAATGCATGTATTAAATTAGATAATTATGATTTCGTAAGCACTAGACTTATTATAATATATATTTTAAGTCTAAAGTAATCGTAAACCAATTACTATTATTAACCTATAGGAAGGCAGTTATAAATTAACCTCATGCGTTTTGTTATTCCTTCATGAAAGAATAGTTAATACCACGAAAGAAGAAAAAAATAAAATAAATTATAGATGTTTACCTAATTTATAACAACAGTCATGTGTGAAAATTAAAAGAACGCAGCGTTTTTTTTCCAAGTGTTTTCTTGCATCTTTAAATCGTTATTAACAAAATTAACATTATTGTTCATAACTGGAATTACCTTTGAAAATAACTCTACCTTGACATTAACAGTTTGTTATAGCCGTATCACAATAAATGTCTTAAAAAGTTCTTAAGATTATCAATAGTAATATTGAATTTACTAGTTCTTGTGTATGCAACCTTATGGCGTTTCAATTATAAATTTAAAGCCTTGCAAGCCAAATTATTCCCATTTACTCTTATCTTAGATACTTTAAATTTTATAAATATGTTAAGTTCTTATAACATATATTTATGATAAGTTCCATTAAGATGAGGGGACTCTGATAATAATAGCATAAACTAAACTATCTTTTTGCAGTAATTTCTGTTCTAAAACTCACTATGACCTTGGCAGGCTTGCAGAAGTCTGAAATTGGCCCAGGCTAACTAAGAGAATGAAACTGCTTAACATGAATAAAACCCCACAATGCTTTTAGTTTACTAGTCTTAACTTTTCCATGATTTTCATTCTAAATGAGCATTCCTTCTTAGATAGAACAGAATAACATTTGTAGGTCTGCTGTTTATTTTACTACAAGGATTGGTTGTGTCAAACTGAGAATTGGAACAACTTAAGGTTCATAGTTATTATCCTATCCTGAACTTGGAAGGGTAACTTTCGAATCATACTCTGAATGGTTGTCATTATGTTCACTGACTGTTTGTTTATCTTCTTATATACTGTCAGTATGAAGTTTTGGAGCGGCAGTTCTGGAATTTTGTAAATGTAATATGTATTTCCTTATAACCAATGTTTGATCAACACTGCTGTTATATACCGTCTTTACTTATTTTTTCGTGTAGTGGTAAAAATATATATACTACATTTGAAAATATCTTTATACAATAGATGTCGTCACGAGGTCGTGGGTACGGCGGCAGAGGAAGTTACAATAGTCGCGGAAGTAATTATAGAGGATCCTATCGTGGTAACAGTAATCGGGGTGGTTATGAAGGTGGACGTGGTGGAAGAGGTGGAGGATATTCCTATAATAGTGATTCCCGCTATAACAGCGGTAGTGCTAATAGATATGCTTCAAGTCGTGATAGAATAGATGATTCTTATAAAAAACCTTATCGATCAGTAAGTTCTGTTAATTTTTAGTATAGTCTATAAGTAGGTACATTTCTGTGCACATTTATTCAAAGAAATACAGCAAACATAGAGAAAGTACATGACTGAACTGCAGTCAAACTTGAATACATGGAAAATACATTTGGCAATATGAAAGTTTAATTGAAACCATTAATACTATTAATCTATCTATTAATTCATAGAACACATTAAACTATACTATACTTTAAGATATATTTGACTTTAGCCTTGCCATCATCTGTTTTTAAAACTACTATTATGTGGTTTTATCATAAATTATGGCTGGACAAACAAAGATGTGAAGTGTTAAACATTGGCCTTTCAGGAAAATTCTGCTAGTTATTCAAATCGTGACTATGGTGGTAGATCAGGCTCACCAGATCGCAAAAGGATGAGAATGGAGGTTAGTTAGTGAACTATTTCAGACAGAACAATGTTCTACATTTTATTGCAAATAGTGATGGTCAAAATAATTTACTGGAGGTAAAACTAAAATGCACAAACAATCACATTTCAAAAGCAGAGATGATTTGATTTAAACTGAAAAGTGTTACATGATTTTCTTGATATGAAAGTATCATGCTATTTCATTTCTTATTAAATGGCAGTCTTGCATAAATGGAATGTATTTACAAAAATCTTATGTAAAATCAACTATGAAGGTTGGAAACTTATATGTTATGATAACTTAGAAAGTCTAGTTTTAATAAAGTAACTCAAACTTGACTGAAATTATATACTAATTAATAAACATTGATTTTCAATCAAGACAAGACAGAATTGGATAGCGCAATGGATGTAAAAGTAATTTTCACCTGCAAGGGTAATAAAATCCTTAATCATCTGGCATATAAGTGTACCATTAAATGCTTTATTCAAAGTGATAATATTTATATCAATATTATATACACTACTGCATTGAGGCTGTATTAAACATAATAAAATCTTTCCTTTAAATGGGCAGTATAACATTGACCGAGCCCTCAGTTTGTTTTATAGAAAAGAAAAAAAATAAATGAACTTAATTCATTTAATTATTAAGATTTAGAAAAGTTGCAAGAGCAAGTTATGTACAGGGCTCCTCGAGCGATAGACGTAGTCACGACGGGGGTCATTATGGCGGGTCGTACGGCGGAAGACAAGAAGGGTACGGCGGAGAGCGACGCTCTTTCGGCGGCGAGGACAGGAGGCGTTCGCCACCCCGCGAGAGCTACCGCAAGCCGGGCGGCATGGGCCCGCCGCGAGAGCCGCCGCGCTCCGCCGTGAGGCCGCGCGCGCCGCGCCGCTCCTTTCGCGGCCGCACGCTCCGCACGCGCGCCTCCTATCGGGGAGCCCCTCGCTCGCGAGGCTCTTTCACTTCTAGACGATTTGCTGATCGATCTCTGGCATACACCCGAGTATTTAGAAGTGTAAAAGGGCGAAGGTAAACCGACACAAATAAATGCTTAAATTTATTAGTTTTTAATGGTCTGGATGCTTATATCCCGAGTGTGAGTCCAGAAAAAAAGAATGACGGCAGACAGCTTTGTTGACGAGCATTTGCTCTTTTGGGGAATTGTTAAATGTTTATTTACATTGAAGAAAAATAATGAGTAAATGATTGTCAGTACAACATGTATTAGAGATAATTATATAAGAAACAACCTCAAAGAAAAAGAAATTGAAGTATATAAGAGAAATTGTGTGAAATTTTGGCATATGATAATTAAAAATATTTAATTACAATGATGGATTGCTTTCCCATATATGTAAGATGTGTATTCTCATTTAAAATTTATATAAAATGGCTAAACATTGGAGACTAAGAAAAGCAGGGCTAGAGCTTGTGATAAGCAACTTATGAGTTGAATGATTTAATAAACATTATTATTAAATCGCATATCAAGTGACTAGCTTATTTTATAGTCATTAATTATTTTTATCAATGAATGTCATCCATTATCTATTATAACATACATTTTGATATGGTTTTAAAAACTGTGCTTTTTGTTTCTAAATAATATGTATTGTGCATAGCTCCGTTAAATCAAAGGAGGAAGAGGCTTCCTCCACAGAAGAAGACTGGGAAGCTGATGAGAAAGAGGAAATTGTAGAAGAAAAAAAGGAAGTCAAGGTTAAATCACCAAAAGTAAGTGACAGGAAAGCAACCATGAAATAGTTTTAATTATTACATGGTTTTATCCAAGACATATAAAAACTAGTGGAAAAAATTAAAGGATCACAAAAACGATTCCAAATATTTTGAGGTTTTTCAAGTGGCTGTATTTCCCTCAAAAATGGTCGTACTGGAATTCTAAAAAAAGCATTTTGAAGCTTAGATGCTAGTTTTAAGATCTTAGGATAAAAAAAATTCGAGCAACTTGTTCCGCATAATCCTAATGAATACCGAATGGAATTTTTTTCGAAAATTTTTAGTTTATTTTTTTGGTCTACGACCTTGAATTTTTTTTCAAGTTAACCACTATATGTGTCAAACAACTTCTTTATCCAGCTTCAATGTGCTTTTCTTAAAAGTTCGATACAATCACTTCTCTCCGAGATATTAAACTTAGAATGAAAAAAGATCTTTTTGTATTTAACTATCAACATCTCAGCAATCGCTGATTGAACAAGAAACGCATTTAGGGTTTTAAAGTCTTGAATAAATTTCCTAAAAAAACGAAATATTGAAAAAACCCATCGAGCCGTTTTTTTGTTTCATTCGATCAAAATTGTGAAAAAATTAAAGGATCACGATTTTGACTTTAAATGATCATAATCTTTAACAATATGCAATTTTATGAAAAGACCTTTTCCTTTCGGTATTCATCAGGATTATGCGGAACAAGTTACTCGAAAACAAAATTATCTTAAGAACTTAAAACTAGAAACTTTAAGCTACAAAATGCTTTTTTTGAAAATTCCAGTACGACCATATTTGAGGGAAATACAGCCACTTGAAAAACCTCAAAATTGGAATCGTTTTTGTGATCTTTTAATTTTTTCCACTAGTGTATATATAGATAATTTAATATTTATAACTTCATGACTAAGGCGGAGCCTGAGGAATCAGAAGGTGAAGGTGGCGATGGCGGTGACGACACTGATAAAGAACCGGACGCCGCCTCTGACGCCGCTCCGTCACAAACATATGTCCATCTCTCGTGTGTGCATTGTAAGGAAAAATGTATCACATTTGCCGTGAGTAGCTCAATATATAATATTTGAACCCTTTGTTTATGATATACATACTCGTAGTGTATAATTGTGCGGTACGTATATGCAAACAGAGCTACGCTAAACACTTGCTGTCGAGCAAGCATCGCGCTGCGATGAGCGCGGTGGCGCGGCGGCACAAGGCGCAGCTGCTGCGCATGCGCGTGGCGCAGCGCGGCGCGCAGCGGGAGCTGGAGGCGGCGGCGGGCGCCGAGCTGGCGGCGCGCACCACGTTCTGCCTGGTGTGCCGCCTCAACCATCGCACCACGCGCCACGCCCACAACCTCACCGACACGCACCGCGCCATGAAGCGCTTCCTCATGCCCTTCTGTCGCATATGTCGTATTACTTTTCGCTCGCCCATGATATATGAACATCATATTTGCTCCATTGAGCATCTGAAGGTATCGTATTTATTATCTTTTACGTAAATAATAAATCCCAAATTAAAAATTCTTATATTTGTTTTTCTGTCGCTACAGAAAAAAGCTAGCCAGACGGCACGGCGCTCTAGCCCGAAAGCTGAAGCTAGTGGTGACGAGGGCATGGATGTGGACTTGGACAATTTTATGACATTGGATTCTGTGGGTGATGTAGATGGTAAGTATATTTATTCTAATTTAAACTTTTCAAAATTTACAACACTGATTCTATAGAATTCGAATATTCTATATTTTTTAAATATTACCAAAATAAATCATTTCTATGTATAAAAATAATTATAATTTTGATTAATTCAATAAGGTAATTTATTTTAAAGTAAAACTTGTAAATTTAGAAGTTGAAGATGATGACTCGGGTGCAGAAAAGAAAGAAGAATCTTCCCCAAAAAAAACCAAGGTGGAAATTAACATTGGAAGTGAACATATCAAAAAGATGGAGGTAAACTGCCTAGAAAACTAAACAAATATTAACTTTACTACTTGTGTCACAAATCTTTTGTTTTTTCATTTGTAGCACAACTCGTTTTCATACGAAAATTTTAAATAAACACCATTTTGTCCATTATAGAGAAAAAACAAATAAAAAATTTTGTGTTGAATGTAGCAACAGTAAAAATATTTTGTTATAGTGTACAGTGTTAATTTATGCAATTAGTCTTAAGATCTGTTTCTTTTTCTTGATATTTTGTTATATTTTAAATATTTTGTTATTAAACATAAAATAAATAACTAAATAGGTGTGGTGGTGCGAACTGTGCCGCGTGTACTTGCCGCGCGCCGAGACGGGCAGCTCGGAGGAGGCGGAGGCGCTGCGCCGCCACTGCCGCCTGCGCATACACCTCGGCCGCTACGTGCAGCACCGCGACACGCGCACGCTGCGCCGCCACGCCGAGCGCATACACCGCCAGCTGCACCAACAGAAGGGTTAGCACTCTCACCTAACATTAGGATGATATATGAATTATGAGAAAATAAATTTTAGTTTTACATCAAAATTTTAAATGGGTGATAATTATATATATTATTTGAGGAAAACTGTGTATTTTTTTCTGGCAATAAAAATTTCAATTACTTTTATGAGTAGTGTTTTGAAATAAAATTTTAATAACTATTTTCTAGAAGATGAAAAGGAGTCAAGCACTGAGGAGAGTTCCGAGAAAAATAAAGAAAAAAATGAGGCTTCATCTGAAAAAAAAAGTTTTGAAAATGGTATTGACAATGTATCTGTATCTGGTATGAATGTATTTTAAACATCGTTGTTTTTTTTTTTCTTTTCCTATTATATTAATTAAGAACCATTAAACCACCAATATACATTTATTATACTTCCAGGTAGTGAGGACAAATTGTGGGCGGATGTTGATAAAGATATAGGGGAATTGCTTCGAGAAGTTGATCCGCAAGGCATTGAGGCTAGTGATGATGAAGAAGACCTTGGAAGGTAATTTTTCTAATTGTAAGGTTGTTTTGTTTAGAAAAAACATAATAAATGTAATTTACTTGTTTTGTTTTTATTTCATTCTCATTTATTTCTTTTGTTAAAGGTATGATAAATTTCGTAAAAGTGATAAGAAATCTAAACCTGGTGAAGGTGAGGAAGGAGCAACAAAAATAGAAGAGGATGCTAATGAAAAAGTAAAAATTGAAGAGAAAACTTCTACATAAGCTTATATCATACATAGCTAAGATAATAATTAATTTTACATAAATATTAATTAATAATTAATTAATATTAATAATTAATATTAATAATTAATTTTATATACGTATAATATGATTCAATAAACATTGGTCTTCAGAAGTTATTTTGTATTACACTTATTTATAACCTTAGTAATAAAAGAATATCTTAGAATTGATATGCATATAATACAAGTCTATTTTCGTATTAAATCGTTTGGTATAAGGTTTGCGCAAAAGGCGGATTTTCATGAGGACCCCGTTCACATTGCACCCCTACCCTGTAAGCTCTATTATAAACATGTCACAAGTTATGGTCCAGAGATTCCAGACTTCTATTATTATGTACCCCAAGCTTGTTTTTATTTATTTATTTAAAGTTTTACTAGCAGTTGTTACAATAATTCACTTAAAACTAAAACATGCAGTTTGAAGACATTTGTACAACTTTATTAAGGTAAACACAGTTTGCTTATTGTGACCTTGATGACATGTTTTCTTAATACTAATCCTTAAAATTTAATTTAACAAAAAAATAAAAATTATAATGATAGTGACAATTATGTTATTTATGATTATAATTAATTATTTAATTTAGTGACAGTGGGCAGATTTAATTTGTGTGTCTTAATTTTGCAAAGAATTTATGATGGAAATTATTTATGGAATCAAAAAAAACGTCAGTCACCATGCATTGTATTAGCACCAAGTATAGTGCGACGAAATGGTATAGACAGTGCCGTAATTTTTGTTCTTGGCCGACAACGAGGAACTCTAAAATTAAGGCTACTCAGGATTTGAGGACAGTCAACATGGTTATTTAAAATTTTATAAATAAAACGTAAATCTAATAACATCCTACGATCGTCTAGTGAAATCATATTAAAATATAATAATCTCGCGTCATACGAAATTATTTTTTTAGCATTTCCTGCTGAGAATGCTAGATTCCACATAAAACGTTTTTGAAGACGTTCCAACCTCAATATGTGTTGCATAATGTGGTCGCCACACTACACTCCCATATTCCAAAATGCTCTCAACCAAAGTGTTATGCAAAATAATCTTTGTGCTTGGTTTTATAACCTTACCTAAATATACCTAATAATTTATACAACATTCTTAATTTTTAATTTGTCATATCTTTTTTCCATATTGCATAATT
Organism: Philaethria dido; assembly: GCA_033558755.1. Lineage (NCBI taxonomy): Eukaryota > Metazoa > Arthropoda > Insecta > Lepidoptera > Nymphalidae > Philaethria > Philaethria dido. The sequence continues at coordinate 4,138,649 of JAKGSA010000136.1, forward strand.
GCTTTCAGCAAATAAAAATTAGGCTGTATAAACCTAACCTAACTTTCAAACTTTCATTGTAACACATATTAACTTGTCAAGAATGTATGGCACACTTGATTATTTTCATACATTTTGAGGTCCTAATAAAACTTCTGATTGTGTAATTTACTGCAACAAATATATAATAATCAGACATTTTAGTTGCAATTTAAACGTGATATGCTAAACGTGGGGTAAATAACCATGGGATGATAACACTGATTGAGCCCCCTTTGCGCTAATAAAAATAACCTAAAGACCCGCGTAAAACTGTCAAATCCATGTCTACAAAAGTTCAACTTATATTGGTTTATAAAGGTAGCCGCTTATTTCTCATAAATTATATTCACATTTTTTCTGTTGATGAAGATGAAAGAATGTTGTTTTCCTCTCCTGTTAATTTATTAAATAAAGTTCATAGGTCACAGTCACCCAAAATTTATGACTATTACTAGTTTAACTAAGTGTAACAAAACTTGCTCGAAGCCTTTTCTGACATAAAATTTTATACATCTCACATCGTCCTCCTCAACACCACTTAAAACAAACAGGAAACGTTAATACTCTTGCTTTACATATAAAAAAACATCCAACATAGGATATCTTATAATAGTTTCATAAATGAAGCTGTTCTTTTTTTTCATGACCTCTGATGATGATTTTCTCTATAGAAATAATGCTTATAATAAGAAACAAACATGAATTCAAGAAGTAACTATATTATGAGCAGACAACAAAATTTTGCTAGCAATATTTACAACACTACAACTGTACTTAATAAATATCATTGGTTTTTAATGTTTTGTTTATCTCAAGAAACAAAGTAATCCAAAAGAAAGAATTCAAAAAATTAATACTTTGAGTTTTAATTTTTTTTGGCCTACAATATAATTATCGTACTTTTTATGTCCACCATGAAGGGAACATTGCTTGAATTAATAAAAAACGCATCAAGATTTTATTTGTTTATTAAACAATTCACTTCTTTTTAGGTTCTTTAACAGCAGTTGGAGCTTTAGTGACATCGTCAGGATTTTCTGCTGCATCCTTCAATCTTTTGGCTCGGATTCCAACAAGTCTTGCAATAGAGCGAGCCTGTAATTAAATATATAATGTTAGAAATATATAGGTGTTTTGCTAATTATAATCCTTATTTGGTATTCACTTCTCAGAAATTCAGAGAGTAATATTATATAATGCTTGATAGATTACACTGCAAAATTACAAGCATATTTTTTTATACTGTAACACTGTTGAGCAGAGATTATGCAAAAAAAAAATACATCTTCAATCTTACTTTCAAATTTCTCTGAGAAAATAAATTATAAAACAATATAAAATATTCAAGAAGTTGCTGTAAAAATTGACAAACATACTGAAGATCTGTCTGTCCTCTTAATCTTTTTACCACTACTAATAGGTATTAGTAATAGTAAAAAGATTAAGAGGATTTTTTTTCTAAATAGGTATTACCTATAATTTATCATAGCTTCCAATTATATATGACCTTCAAGTTTATATTTTAATAAAACATTATATCATGTGTTCAAAATGAAATCAAAGTTACACAAAAAAAATGGTTTATGGAAAACTATTAAAAAAATATCTTACTCCTCTAAGGTATTGGTATGCTTTAAAGTCCTTCTCCTCTTCAGTAATAACACGGGCAGAAGATTTAGGCGCAGGCTGCTCTACAGGCATAAGAGGTCCGCGAAGCTGTGTAGCTACTTTACGTTCTTCTTCAGATGCTTCACCCTTCAGTACCTAAAATATATAGTACAAAATATAATACTAAAATGCTTATTCTAAGGTTACAGTAGGAGTAGAATTAAATTATAATTACATATTTTGTATTTTATTCTGAAATATAACTTAGCTTCACAGTGAAAAGTAATTATCAAAAAAAAAATATGAAATTTTATTTAATTAACAAAGCTTTTCTTTTCAAAGATTTTCTTTGATTAAAATTTTAATAACTAATTTACTAACTCATCTACCAAGTGAAATAAAACAATATCACTTTTATATATTAAATAAAACAAAAAAACAGAAACATCTTTAATCAAAGAAAATTCATAGTGCTGTGATTTTAGCGAAAGTAAATATTTGATATAACAAGGATGATAACAGATCATTAAAATTTATTAGCTGCTTCAAAAAATAAAAATGGTAATTACCTTCTTGCCCTTGGGGAAAAGAATAAGACGGGCACGATATTCCTTTAATCTTTGTACATTTATCTGTAGTGATTCCACAGATTTGTTGCGTCTCCTTGGATCCACAGAAATTCCAACGGTTCTAGCAAAAGCAGGATTTAAGCCGGCAGCCTAAAAATGACCAACATAAAAAAATTGTATGCAAAGCAATCAAAATGGTTATTCGTAATCTTTATGATTTTGATGACACTAATCACAAATTTGTAACACAATGACAATTTACCCTAATTTCACGAAGAGTGAATCCACGCCCGGCGCGAACCTTTGTATGATATCGCACAGTAGGACAACGAACAACTGGGCGAAGAGGTCCAGCAACAGGACGAGGTGCGATAGCCTTTGCTTTCTTAATTCTGTTTTGCCTTCTGCGATGTTTCCGAGCAGGTTGATTGAACCATGTTTTGACAAATCTTTGCCAATCCTTATGGAAATGACCATTAGGAATCATATTATTTCCCTTCCCCATGATTGTAATAATCCCACTTCACCTAAAAATATAAATATCGAATAAAATATTTTAATTTATATACAATTTAACTCTTTAGGTAGTAATTTAATTTACGATTTTACAAAATTAAACAGTGATAGCCAAAGAAATTTTGGATTAATAAAATCACTAACCACAGGGCTAAAACTTAAAGTCAAAAAGAAACGTTTAGCAACGCAATCACAGACTATACAAAATGTCACTGTGAAATACTTAAAGCCTAGTACTCACTTACTGTAGTTTTGTGCTTATTAAACAATAAATTTCTTTTTGATCTGTTAAATCTATACATATTTATTTAATTTTTAGACATTTTACGAGTTATATATTTTTTCAGTTTCCCTTAAATAATTTAGAATTACATAATTATTAATGTTTTGGTCTTATTTTTTTTTTTAATTAAAAAAATAAAATTCAAACAGTATCTTTTTTTTTATTTAGTTCTAATAAAATAATAACGCTTGAAGAATATTTGAATTATCAAATCATTTTTTAAATTTTGAAATCACAAGAATTCAGAATCAATGTTTTGATTTACCAGTCTACGGTACATTAATTAACGTTATATTCGGCTTAACCTTCGGCCTAAGTCGACAGTTGCTTGGTAGGGAAGTTAAAAATGAAAAAAAAATATCGCTATATCGATATTTATTAAAATATCAATATTAGCGTCGATATATCATAGGAAAAATATCGATGTGTCGATATATCGATTAAATCTCAATAAACACAAAAGTATTTTACTTATTCCTTTTTATTAGACAAAATTACAAAAATATCAAGAACTAAAAGGCTATCTTCTAACTTTAAGACCTATTTAAGATATCAAACAAAAATAAATAAATAAATCAGATAAATCAGCATTTGTCCGGCAGTGAAAGTAGAAAAGCTCTGCTTTTTACATCCTCCGCTGTCAGCCGGCTTATATTGTTAGCTAGATAGATTTACGCTACTCTCTCTGAAGGTACAGAAGAAGTCGTAGGTATCAAGTAAATAAGTGCTAAATTTGAAATACCAAATAAATAAGTAAACAATTCACGAGATTGAATTGAGGTTATTAGGTTTCTAACACTGACAATGACAATACTTGCAAAATAGCGGCGAATATTATGAAACAAATTCAGATGTCAATGAATGCAACGTAACAAAACATAATACTCAACAGTCATAGACAATATAGTTCTTTTTTTTGTTCGTTCCTATCTTCTACAGTTTCAGATTTCAGCGACTTCAGTGCCATAAGAATTAAAAAATATCGTTTTCGATACTGGATATTTTCTATTGATATGTCAATATATCGTTACAAAACATATCGACCATAATATCGATATATCGATATTTATTCGACAAGCCTATCGCTTGGGCAACTCGGCGACTCGCCGCGTAGTGGCGACGCACAAGCCACTGCCGGCCGCTGGGAACCATTAGGAATACGGCTACAAATGAAAACTTTCGCACTGCGAGCAACTGTCGTAACGACCAGGAACCACTCATAAAAATGACTAAATCTTTCGACACTGAGAAACAGAATCGAATCCCGTAAAGCTATTTGGGACTTATCGAGTGATGAATAATCAATAATCAGCTATGCCACACATTTTAGTCAAGTAAATATAAATTTCTACGGAAAGCTGTTTTTCTTTTCAAGGCTCTCTTAAAAGCAAAAATTGTTTATAATGATCAACAAAATTCAATCTTAAAGTTTTACGAACAAAACGAATGGTTCATTATATTCGTTGTTACAATGTTATGAATATTGAACAGTATACATTTAAGTACACCATAAACATTTAATAAGAATATTGTAAGCCTAATTTTTGTTTGCTTCCACTTTATGCAATATGGAAAAAAATGGTCATTCCTAAACGTGATAAAAATAAAATTAAAACTATTGGATAAATTATTTAAATCAAGCTGAGAGTACAAATATATGCAAGTCTAGTCCATAACTTGGCAAGTGCTTACTGTTTATGAGGGATGTATCTGCGCGAACCTCTGATAATTCATAAAATTCTTTGCATGCTATATATACTTATTATCATGAGTTGCATTTGCTGATACTCATTGAATTTTTAGTATATAATACCAGTGTTGGTTTGTTTAGTGTATATTCAAATTATGATTAATTATAAGAAATATGTTACCCATTAAAATATAGATTTAGTAAAAACTCCACTAATCATTTAAAATTAATATCCATCTACTAAAAATAACTTATTTGATATAATTAATATCTTACTAACTTTCAATTATCATTATTGGTGTTACAGACTACATACACAACAGGGACCAATAAACCCTAAATAAAATTCAGTTTAATGATGTGTTAATCAAATTGAACTTGTGATAATGGCAGAAATAAATTTTGTTATTACTAGCATTTCAGCAAAAGAAATTTTTAAATTGATTCTTTAACATAATAAAATATTTTACAAGAATATGTCTTGGAATACAGAAGTAAAATAAAACACTATTTCAAGTCACATGGAGAACTAACAAATGCTGTGATATAATATTATTATTGTCACGGACAATCAATTTCCATACCTAATGTACATATAAAAACTAATAAATCCATATATAATATAATATAAATAAAAGATGTGGACAAAATATTTATTAATATTCATATAATTTATTCTTTTAATTTATTCTATAGTTTCAAACGATAATTGCTACATATTGTGAAAAATACAAAACTTTATGAATATCATTCATATTTACTTTATCACAAATGCTTTACTGGAGTACCAAACCAATTTTATTTGGAGTTATGCTAGGACACCGCCAATTATATAAATAGTATTGTAAATTTCCATCACCAATCCCAAATTTAAGTGGTTCAAGAAATTCTTTATTTTCCATGAGATCTAAAGCATTGAACACATCAAATCCAGAATTTTTTGCTGTAATCAAAGCATCTAACATTAAATCAATCCATGGAGTTTTGGTTGAAACATTATAGAATGAATAAGCTGCTTTCAAAGTTTTATGTATAGGATGATACACAACCGTTGATGGCAGTGTATAATAACTAACGAAGTCAGTAATAGAACCATCAGTTGCTTCTACCACATAACTATCAATTATACCAACTTGTGGAATAAACCAATGTTTAAAATCCTCTTCTGAAAATATTGGCACCAAATCAAATTTTTGTAAATAGTCATTTAGTAACTTGACAACTTTCTCAGAATCTTTAGGCTCCATTTTACGAAAGCCTGGAGTTTTTGGTAAGTCAGGTAGCTTAAAAAGTTTCAGAGTTCTTTGCATAGTCATATTTCGTGACAAATGGCTAAATTTAATGTCAATCAATTTTTTTGGATTCAGTGATCTGTGCCAATAACGACATGTGCCAATTGGTTTAGGTAATACAATTCCAGCTGTATAAACACCTTGAAATATTCCTGTTAAGTTGACTCTTCTAGTTATTTCCCTTATTAATACTGGTGCAACACGTTTTGAACGAAGCTTTTTATGAACACACAAAAAGTTAATTTCTACTACAGTTTGGACATGGTCATATATTCTCAATGTGGCTGGTATAGCAGATATAAAACCAACCAATCTACCTGATTTCACTACACGCACTCCACAATGCCACTCCATTCTCCATCCAGGAGGTTGGAGAGCCCACTTTAAAAAATCAGTTTGATAGTCAAAACGAAACATACAGTCATCATCTTCAACATAGTTTTCATTTAACAACGTGTATAATTCTTTAAGAACCAAAGGTTCATTTAAATTAAGTGTATCCCATTGGAATCCATCTGGTAAAGTATAAGGTTCTGATCGTATTTCATCACGGGATTTCGGTGGTTCAATTGATTCATTTGTGACAATTTTTTCATCCCACTTGGGTACAGGTTGAGTAGACCAAAATTGATAAGATTTATGCAAAGCTTCCTCAGTAGTCTTTGCCGGTTTTTGTTGCAAGTTAAGAACTTCCATCGCCATTTTCAAGTCCTTAAAAGAAATGTTCTGATGAACATCTCCGGAATTAGGAATAGCAATTCCATCAGTAGAAACCGAACTGCGATTATCGCCGTCTCCACCACTACGTTTTTTTTTGTTCTTATTCTTTTTCTTGGGGTTCTTATCATCAACTGATTTTTCAAACTCCGAAGATTGTGTTATTTTATTATCTTCCATTTTAATTTTTGGTTAAATTAAAAGACCGAGTTTTACAACTGTCTCCTGCTTTTTGGGTAGTGTAATGGCCACAGATTATATATGTTACTCTTATTGTGACTACAGATTACTAATCTATCATAATTTGCCGCTACTTGCCTGATTATGTAAACTTCATACATATTTTTCTGTATTTTTTTGTTAAAATAATATTAATAATGTTGTTTGTCCTATATAGTATAAGCAAAAAACAAACTCCATCAATAAGTAATTTAACATATGGCTAAAATAAATAAAAATATATAAGTAAAACACTACTATTGACTACAAAATAAGTTAGAATTATGATTGTTACATACAACTGTTTTGTTGTAAATAATTGAGTATATTTTTTTTATCTTTATTATTGAATTCGCCCACGTGAGTTATTTTTATATTAATTTTTTCGATCAACAAAAAACATTTTTTCGATCTGTGTTTTTGCTTAAACTATAAAGTTTGGTTCTTTTTTTATTTATCCATATAAGAAATTATATATTTTATCAATTGATAATGGAAGTTCATGTAATGGTCGACCATTTGCTTTTAATTTCCGAGTATCTTGCTTGCTTTCCTTTATTATCGAACAATACAATTTAAATTAATGCAGTATTCCCATCCTGCTTATTTTATAATAACAAAATGGTCGTCCGGGAGTTATAATTATAAAATTCACAATGAAGGGAATATTATATACCGCATCTATAATTTTATATATATAGATATGGTAGTATGTGTATAATTAAAAACACCTGCCGTGGCGCAGAGGCACAAGTTCCTTCCTTCCTTCCTTTCCTGGGTTTGGTAACAAGGCAACGAGTTCCACCACTCAGCACGCAATGCCTCAATTCGGCAGAAAATAGGGAACGGAGTGAATGAATGCTGTTAACCCTATTGGCCTCTACAGCGTCACCGGGTTTTGTGGGGGCCGAGCTTGAAGAGCACTGACCCTGGCTTGGCCTCCGAGGAGACCATCAACTTAGAACTGCACTGCTTGTAGTGGGGGACTTTGCATTCGCTCGGCCGGAGCTTAAACCTACAGGGTAGGGTGTTGGATACCCTGTTGTTCTTAAGCGGCTTGACCCGGTCGTGCCGAGGCGTGACTGAGCCGTAGAAAAATAAGGACTCGTCTCCACCGGGGACGGTGTTTTGTCATGTGCGTCTGCGAGTGTGTCGGATCTTACCAGTATGTTGCGGATCGTTCGCTAGGGTAATGGCGTCAGCGTCTTCTGTTAAAACATTTCGAGGCCTACGGGGCCCCCAGGGACGTTTTCTAATATCATAATCGCAGGCTTTTACCATCAGTTGGTTCGGATGAGAAGCAGCACTTTGAAAGTAGCTACTGGACAGTTTTCGACAATGCTCTTTTATCGAGTCGAGCTTTGTGTCTCTATGGATATCGATATTACATGTAGTACGGTGCACCCGTGGCCATGCGTAGAAACTTATTTTGAAGGACTTGGGAGTTTATAGAGGTCAGTCTGTGCGAACACAAAACTGGCATATGTAAATATAGGCCTGACACACGTAGTGTACAGGCGGATCTATTTTTAAGGGACATCTTACTTTTGGCGCAATGGATAGAGTCGACTTAGGACAAGCGACGCTTTTTGTTGGACATAAGTTATATGTTCTCTAAAGGAGAGCTGGCTGTCTAGGATGACTCCTAGGTATTTGGCTGAAGTAGCCTCGGGTATGGGAATGTCTAACAGTTTGACTGTTGACGAGGAAAGTACACAGAGGTGCTCTTTTCAGGATTCACTTCTATGCGCCATTTAATGAGCCACTTGCCCAAATTATCTAATGCTATTTGGATATTATTGGCTATGTCGACAGATTTAAAGCCAGAAACATAAATTCTGGTGTCATCCGCGAATACGGCTAGGCGCGTTCTCGGCGTCTTGGGGATGTCGTACGTGTACAGAGTGTACAGAAGTGGGGATAGGATAGATCCTTGAGGGATACCTGCCCTTATAGGGCGCTTGGAGGAGAGGGTGCCTTCGACCCTGAAGCGGAAAGAGCGGTTTGATAGATAGTCTCGTAAGATATGCACGATGGTACCTTTGCTTGTTGCAGCTTAACGATTAAGCCGTTGTGCCAGACTATATCAAACGCCTTCGCTATGTCTAAAAAGACTGCCGCTGATGGCATATTTTTGGCAGCTTGCAACAAGTGTTCCGTGAGGTGGTGGACTTGATGCACACTAGAATGACGGAATCTATGATCCCAACTTTCTTCCCTGAGCTCCACAAACCGGGATCGTACACAGGTTCGATCAGGTCTTTGGAGTCTACAGAGTTCCCTACGGTTGGCCGGGCTTGGGTACGCGTCGTGGGCCCTAGTGGAAATGTTCTTTTTCGTAATTAATCGCTTAAGATCGCGCGGGGGAACGAATCAGCCATCGGGGCGCGCTTCGATTTCTTTAGACCGATCGTCTTACGTATTTCCTAACCGCGAAGTTAAATTACTAATGGCCGCCTCCGTTACTTCTCCCGAGTCGAACCTATCGGGTGGCTCTATATCACACTGATAAATATAGATAGAGTTTTTTAAAGCTGTAGATACTAAATAGAAAAGTGCTGGGCCCATCGCGTTGCAGAGAGAGGAGTTTGGAGAGTGTCTGAGACATACGACCCAAGTGTAGGTGTAAGGGGCCTCTTTGAAATGCGCATTAACGCACACCTCCACTGTCCGCGCTCCTCTTTCTACCTAACCAAATTTGAAAAAACCCTACTAATGCAACCTTTGAAATACGTGCTAGTAATGATTTAATAATAGTTCTAAATAGGCCGAGATCTTTTAGTAAATCGCGCCTACCTCTATAGCGTACAAATTAACTCTAAGTTAACCTATTCATCTTAAAATGGCGATCTTAAGGAATGTTCGTTTCCCATGGAACTTTAAGTTCTACCAGTAATCATTATCTTATCCTAATTTCAATTATCGAAGTCTACAAGTAATTCTTGGATCAGTTTTTAAATTCGAGCTTTTGCAAAGTATACCTGTGTAAAATAGAAAACAAAACATGTATTAACATAAAAGATAGATTAATGATAGTTTTTTTAACTAGCAATAGTCAGACATCAAGACGATCGACGACAATCACATTGTCTTGCCATAGCAGAGAAATGAAAAATTTAAATTTAATAATTCAAACATGGTTGGTGTTCCAAAATGAAGATTTACAAATACAAACAAGGGCCCAAGAGGAATATTATTTTTACGTAAGACCACTTCAAATTATAAACACTGGTACTTATAATCAACTCTATTATAAATTTTTAACTCTTTATAAACATATATATTTTTCACATTTTACAATAATTTTAAATGGCTATTGTAAATTCGTGTAAGATTACTTATTTTGGACACAACCGAGATAATAATATAATTTGCTTTGTATATCTATAGTTTTATTTAAGGAACAAATAAAACACTATTAATATTGTGAATATTCCAGAATATAATGTGTAATAATAGTACATCTTACAATCAGTCATATTAGAGAGACCAAGTTTACAATACATGGTATGCCCTATACACAACTGACAAGAAAATAATAAGAAAGACAGATACCGCAAAAAACAAAATAAGCCAAATCCATGATGGGAGAAAAAAAGAAAAGATTAAAGACTAAACTTAAATTAAACTTCTTCAATCAAATGTGAATATCTTCATAATAGAATGTCAAAATTGCTTACTAGCATAACTGTTTCATATATAGAAATGTTGATAGTTGCTGTTTTTGTTTGCAGATATGCACCCCCAGTATTATTATAAAAGTAGTATAAGTTGGACTAGTGCAATCCACATTTTTATATTTTTCAATTTTTATTCATATATTTTTTTAAAAGACCGGGATTCTTATTAATATATATAAAGATGTTCAAAGCATAATATAAAGTATATATATATATATTATATAGCAAAACAGAACCCTATCATGTCATATCAATTTTATCAACTTAATCCTTCTTAGTGGCTTGCTGTTTAGCTTGGTGAGCCTGCAAAACAGCAACAGCCTCATCTACCTTTGCTTTAAGAGACTCTCCATGCTCTAACATGTGAAGCAGTTCAGAGTTATCAATTTCTAAAAGCATCCCAGTAATTTTACCTGCTAAATCAGGATGCATTCTTTGAATAAGCGGGAATAGACGTTCACCTAGCATTTGCTTCTGCTCCTGTAGTGGTGCTGCAGCTAGCATTGTAGCTGTTAGTGGCTCTTGACCTTGGATATGAACTGCAGGTTGAGGAGCTGGTGGATTGCGCATATTAGCAGTATATTTATAGCCAGGTTGACGTCCACTTGTGACAAGTGGTGCACGGATCGATGTCGCTGCGGCGACACCTTGTTGTCCAGTGATGGGCCTAGCCCCAAGAGATGTGCGTAGAGCTGTTTGAGTTGGGCCACGAGGTGTTGGACGGAACTGTGGTTGCATGTTAGGATAAGCAGAAGCAGCAGTTTGAGTGCTTGGTCTAACAGTTGGTTGTGCAGTCCAGCGTGGCGCAGGTCTTATCTGAGTCATTTGAGCTGGGCCATAGTATCTTTGAGCAGGAGGAATAGTTGGTACAAAATAGCCACCTGCACTTCCCGGTTGGAAAATTTGTCCCATCTGTTGCATTCTCATACTTGCCATTCTCTGCATATACTGAGATGTTAAGTGAGCTTTGCGATCTTCTTTGCGTTGGGCCAAAGCAACATATAAAGGCTTTGTTCCAACAATTCGACCATTCATTTCAGTAACTGCTTTAGTAGCTTCCTCTGGGGACGAGAAACATACAAACCCAAATCCTTTACTGCGACCATCTTCTAACATCACCTATAAAAATATTATAATTACTATATTGATAAATCACTTATACAAATTATATGTCAATACTACATCACATAATGTTTCACCATTACATTTTAAAAGTAAAATAGGATTGAGAAAAAAAATATGTATATTTTATTTAATAGTTACCTTAGCAGAAGTAATTGTACCAAAAGGTGCAAATTCTTTACGAAGTCTCTCATCATCAATTGTGTCATCTAAGTTCTTAACGTACAAATTAACTCCTTGGTAACGTGTCAGACGTTCAGACTTCAACTGTTCAAATTTACGTTTTAATTCTTTTTGACGTTCAGCTTTTTTCTGCGCACGTCCTACATATAAAGGCTTACCCTCTACAAGTTCTTTTCCATTAAGCTCTATACAGGCCCTTTCTGCAGCATCAGGATCTTCAAATGCTACAAAACCAAAACCTCTAGAAGACCCATCTTCTTTATACATAACCTTATGGCTAGTTATTCTGCCATATTTTTCAAACATATCTCTAAGCATTTCATCAGAGAAATCTTCACCAAAGTTTTTAACGTATACGTTAGTGAACAACTTGGCTTTCTCCCCAAGTTCCTTTTCGCGTTCCTTGCGGGGAATAAACCGGCCTACATAAACTTTCTTTCCATTCAAAAGCATGCCATTTACTTTTTCAATTGATTTATTTGCTGCTTCTTCAGTTTCAAAATGAACAAATCCATATCCTTTAGATGCTCCATTTTCATCCTGGGCTACTTTACAACTTAAAATATTACCAAAAGCTGTAAATGTGTCATACATAGCTTTGTTATCTATGGTTTTGTCAAGGTTCTTAATAAAAACATTGCCTACACCAGACTTGCGCAGGGATGGATCTCGTTGGGACCACATGATCCTAATTGGCCTACCTTTGATCATATCAAAATTCATGGAATCTAATGCTCGCTCCGCTAAAACAATTAAATAACATTTAAATACACCTGCATTAAAGAATATTGCAACATTAAATTTGAAAACAGACAAAAAAAACTCTTATTAAAAATAAGTAAATGATTTTTTTTATTTCTATGATGTTTCAAAGTATTTCATAAAAAAATGTATATAGATTACAATACAGAGTGCAGATTACAATTTACTTCAAGGCCAGTCCCCACTATCTGTCTAAGTTTTAGAAAGTAGCCATTGCATTATATTACATTAGTAATTACTTTATCATATAGATATATTAATAATATTTTAACATAATATAATTTTAAATATTGTCCATAAACACGGAAATTTAGTAATTTTCTTTGAATGACTTATTCAAATTTAAATTAACACGTGTAATAAAAATATAAAATATTAAACTTACCATCGGCAGGCTGCTGAAAATTTACGTAAGCATATCCCAAGGATCTACGTGTTATCATATCTCGACATACGCGAATCGAAAGAACCGCACCAGCGGTAGAAAATTTTTCAAACAACATGGCTTCAGTAATATCGGAGTGTAGATCTCCAACATACAGCGAAGCCATGGGATAGTTTGGCGGTCCAGGATTCATTTTATTATAATTATTGTGACCGATTTTCAAAACTCATTAATTAAAAAAAGCTGCTTCACTTTCTCTTTACGATTACCTATCGCATTCCTTGAGACCACGTTGCACGCTTACGTACACTAACTTAAAGGCGAGTGATTCCCGTTATTTTTAAATATTTTACTATTTTTTTGGATTTTTATTAATTTTGTGATTTTTTTTTATATTTTACAAGAATAATTCACGAAATTCTGAGGATTGTGTGACCTATTTCCGTGACCACACAACCTCACGTGAACACACCTTGCTCACCAAAGGAAAGGTGACGTTTGGGATTTGTGACTTGTAAAAGACAAAAAACAAAATGGCGTCGCTTGTGTGGCCTATTAGTAATAATAATGACGCAATACTTTCATTATAAGATTTTAGAAATCATTACAAATATTAAGGAGTATTACTTAATAATGTTTCCTGCATTAGTAAAATAAGTAAGTACATTTTATATAAGTATATAGGAATTGTAATAATATATTATTAGTTTTGAATTCCGTAGACAAAGAAAATAGAAAAAATAAAGGATTTGTCTATAAGTCTAAAGTATATTTCTTAGAATAATTAACAAAATTTTATTAATGAAAAATTAAATAAATTTTATAATAATTACAAAAATACTTGAAGGAAATTTTAATGTAATTTCATTCGGACATTTTATTTTCACATTCGGACTTTGACTTTTGTACGCCAACAAAAAATGCTCATTAGATCAAAAATTTTTTAAAGCTTAAAAGCGAGACATTCCCATCACAAGTGTCTTTGACTACTTACTGGGAAGTCTCGGCTGCTGAATTTGTAAAATATTTTTTGAATAAATATCTTTTTATCTTTTTTTTTTATCTTACCAACCCAAGCATATTCATTCTTTGGCCCCACATCTAGTCTAAATAGAAACGACTCATATTTATGTAGTTTAGGAAACATTTTTACTTTTAAAACAATTTTTACTATATACTACATGTGAAACAACTATTAACTTTTACTCCAATATAAACTGTTGTGCCTAATGGAGGAAGCATTGTGAAAATCTGATTCACTATACACATTTCTATAAACCCCATTTTACCAGCAAAATAATTTATTATTTAGCTGTACTAGTGCTTAAGGGAATGATGTATGGCAATTAATCTGTAATCTGTATCAAATACAAGTTGTCAGGTATTGTCAAAAAAATGTAAAAAATCTTCTTAGCTTAGGGATGTTGAAAATGAAAAAAAAAATCGGTTTATCGATATATCAATATTTATTAAAATATCAATATTAGCGTCGATATATCATAGGAAAAATTTCGATGTATCGATATATCGATTAAATCTCAATAAACACAAAAGTATTTTACTTATTCCTTTTTATTAGAAAAAATTACAAAAATATCAAGAACTAAAAGGCTATCTTCTAACTTTAAGACCTATTTAAGATATCAAACAAAAATAAATAAATAAATCAGATAAATCAGTATTTGTCCGGCAGTGAAAGTAGAAGAGCTCTACTATTTACATCCTGCGTTGTCAGCCGGCTTCTATTGTTAGCTAGATAGATTTACGCTACTCTCTCTGAAGGTACATAGGAAGTCGTAGGTATTAAGTATATAAGTGCTAAATTTGAAATACCATTTAAATAAGTAAACAATTCTCGAGATTGAATTGAGGTTTGGTTTGGTTCTTATCAAATGGCGTTTCGAGCGTGCCAGTTGAGCACTAATCATTTCGCCAATGTCACGTGTATTTAGTATTATAATAGCGATCATTGCTTTTCTATTCGTTCTTTGAATATAAAAAATAAAAGATAGCCGCCGCTACAAAATGGCGTCTCCGCCATCTTGTAGCGGCGATTATCAAATTGAGGTTAATAAGTTACTAACACTGACAATGACAATACTTGCAAAATGGCGGCGAATAATATGAAATAGGTACATGCAACAAATTCAGATGTCAATGAATGCAACGTAACAAAACATAATACTCAACAGTCATAGACAATATAGTTCTTTTTTTTTTGTTCGTTCCTATCTTCTACAGTTTCAGATTTCAGCGACTTCAGTGCCATGGGAATTAAAATATCGATTTCGATACAATTTTCGATACTCGATGTTTTCTATCGATAAATCAATATATCGCTCAAAATATCGATATATTGAATTGAAAATATCGATATATCGATGTATTTATTCGACAAGTCTATATTAGCTTCTATGTTGTGACTTGTGAGTGATTTTCTTAGACGAACGAAATATTTATTTCTATAAGAATTATTCTACCTATAGCCAAAATTGTCAATTTTACTTTGTAATTATTTATTGTTTTCATTACAAAAATTTATAAAACTGATTTACTTTTATTATATGTCGAAACAGATTTCCCTTTGCATACGCAAACTTTAATAACAATTATTACAAGACTTTTTTTTACATTTGTTGTAGAAGTACCCACGATTAAAATTATACGTGCTGGACACTGACATGTAAATAGTCTTCATTTCTGCTCCTGCCTACTCAGAAGTAGCATATTGCTGACGACTACATGTATTAAGTCTTAATTTGGTATATATAATTTCAATATGTTCATGTTTAAAACACATTACATTTTAATGGGTGCAAATCAAATTATATAAAAATATTTTACTTTACGAAGTTCTCCTTATGCAATACTGTAGTTTAAATCAAATTTTAAATATGATACAAAAATTTTAGTAATAAATTTCAGAATAGAGACAAAATGGCAGATAAAGAGCAAGTAATACAAGCTTTGAGAGCTACATTGATTTCAGTGAAAGGGGCCTTAACTATTAAACAATGTAACCGTAAGTAGCATATGCAGTCATTTCTATACAGTTTTTGTTATTGTATTTTTCATAATTTGCATGCTAAACCAATTGTATTATAGGTTTCTTTAATTTTATTTCCTTTTTACATTTGTTAAAAGTATTTCAATTAAACATGTGTCAATTTCTGGTAAATGATTAAATCGAAAACTACCATCTTTATTCCAGTCAAATTCTAAAAGAGCCATTTGAAACAAACTACTAAAAGAATGGCTTAATTAATTATATATTATAAGATACTATCCTGATTGTAAAATTCTTTTCACAGGTGATTATAAAGAATTACAAGGAGAGTGGATTCCTTATAAAAAATTAGGATATTCAACCCTTGAAAAATTATTTCAAGATGTCCCTGGTTTCAAAATCACTCAAATAAATGGTGAGTGGGTTGTTGATGCTATAGCAAGTCAAGATACTCAGCATATAGCATCTATGGTGGCACGGCAAAAAACAAGTAAAAAGCAAACATGGAAGTTAAATTATTCTGTAAGTCATTAATATTATAATTTTACTAGAACATAATATTAACATTCATTTTAAACTAGTAGATCTGGTGAAATTTGTACTGCCATATTTTATTTCTGATGAAAGACCAAGGACATGCAATCTTTAAATTCTCTTTTTTACTAAATTCAAATTAGTTGAATTATAATCAATAGGTAATTCTATATAGTCTATATATTAATATGTTTATCAGAAGTGGTTAACAAGTCACATTAAAAATTACTGTGATATTATATTGTGAAAGTTAAAAAAAGTTTAATTTTTTATTTATATACATTCCTTGTTCTGACAATAACACATACAAAAAAGAATTAAGTGTAGTCATGTCAAAGAAGTTATGTACATACATTTCAGAGACTCAATCTTATTTATAAATATAGACAAATGTGTAATTTAAATGGATATAGCCTTTAGGCTATCCTGTGACATATTTGGTAATTTGTGATGTATGTCAATATGTTCAAAATAATTTTGATATAGAAGAGTGCATAAAGTTAGTGAATTTTAGGATGTATGTGGGTGCATGTATTCTTATACATGTTGATTCTCTTAATTTGTTTATATTATGCTTTTTAGAATCGGCTCCCAAAAAAACAAGGCTCTTGGAGGAAGCCTGCACCTTCTTCAAATTACCAATCTAATTACAATAAACAATACTCCAATCAGTACTATCAGGTAAAAAAACTTGTTTAAATAATAATAATAATAACTACATTTGCATCATAAATATATTATGAAATTTTTTATCATTCATCATTCGCTCTCAACATCATTAGGCTCTATATTTAATCTGTTCTTTTCATATTGTTTTTATTTCAGTATAACAAGCAAAACAAATCAAATGATACAAAGACATACACTGGAAAGACGACATTGAAAACATTTGACTTTCATGATAAAGGAGGTGTGAACACAACAAAAACTTTAAATGCAACTCAATTAATAAGGAGCACTTTACCTGATGCAGTGTGTATTTTTTAAATGTTGACAAATTATTTTATTGTGTATTTGTTATCTTTATTTATAATAAACATATTATTCTTTACCAGAATAAACATTCCATGAAAAAAGAGAAAGAGACTGATGGAAAGGGTATTGGAAAGGTTTCAGCGTCTCAAAGACTGTTGAACTTGCGTGATAGACTCAATACAGTTGATTTGATACCATTGCAACTTCCAGCTCACAATGACTGCTTGGTATGGATGCTTAGAAATAATTTTAATTTACTAAAATACATTAAACCAATTTGCATTGTGTATTGACAAAGTATTTAATCTGTTATATACCAGTTCTTGAAATAAATATAGGTGCTAAAATTGAAAAGTAAAAAATAATAAAGAAATATAAAATATGTACAATTTTATGTTTCATGTAAACCAAATTTTTACAAGTAATTTACAAAACAAAAATAATCATAGATATATTATAAGAATGGGGAAGTGTCACTACATCTTGTCACTACATTCTGTTTGTCTTCACTGCTACAGGGGGAGAAGTTTTAAAGAAATCCATATATTCATTGTAATAAAAAGTGATGAGAAATATACATTGACTTACCAATTATAGATAGTATTTTTAGTAACTAATACACAATACAAACACAATATAAACACAATTTATGTCAAGTATGGTAGTTGGTTAGAGAGAACCTAGTGCCAAGACCTTTTTTCCCCTATACATTGTGTGTTGAGTAAGGCAACTCAACGTCTTTTTTTTTTTGTTTTTTATGGATAACGGATGGCAAACGAGCAGAAGGTCCTTCTGCTCGATCTGATGGTATGTGGTTACCTTCGACCATGAACATCTACAACACCGCTACCAGAGATGTTGTAGATGCGTAGCCAACTTAGAGGATACGAATGGAAGGGGAGGACAATGTAGTAGTCCGCTATCGGAACCACCACATTTGGGGGAAGGGATGGGTGGGAAAGGGGACAACCTGGCTTACATGCCATCGAACCGGAACACATCAAAAGATATTTGACATGATAGTGGTCGCGAGCCAGTCGGAGGATGAACCTCCTACCACCAAACTACTGGGATATCCGCCTGTTACGGGATGCTACCCAGCGGCGGAGGGGAATTGTATTCTAACCCCGTCCCCTCACAGGCAACCTTGCGTTTTATAAGACAAGAGAGAGGGGAAAAATTAAATTAATTTTAAGTGTAATCTTTCTTTCGACTGTCTATCATGTCGAACCAACAACGAGTCGTGTTTACAGTGAGATGCTGTCTAACAGCGCCACGATGGCCTCTTAATATTTTCCTTATATCCATTAAATGCAAAAAAATCGTTTTCAATTAACAGTATTTGAGTTTAATTTTTGTTTCTTTCTATGTGAATGAACATCAATGTGTTAAATATAAATTTATTTTTTTTATTTTCTCATTTTCGGACGTTCGCAGTTCAGATAAAATCTCGATTTGAAGTTAAATTTTAAAACTCTTTTTTTAACCAATTCTTCTATTCAAATTTTGCATTTAACTAAATGTAAGTTGTTTTTTGTGTTGTAAGCAAATGTTATAATTGAAAGGAAACTTCTTTTCTATTATAACATACGATTTACATAATATTAATTTGATTATGTGGTAAAAAAATAATTATTTAAATTTCCTAACACCTTTTTAAAATATTGACGAAATGCTTCAAACTCAGTATTCTCGAAATTTGAATTTTGCGACACACCACATGCATTCATATGTAATAAATATAGATATGAAATTAGTAATATTCTTAACTATTTCGATATTTCAATTTTTTTGCATAAACGCCAAAAGTATTGAGCACCCATAAATCCTATATTTTGACTTTGAGGGACTATCAAATTGAAATTACTTTGATTTTTTTATAGTTCTAATTAGTGTATTATTCCCTATTCTTATTATTTCTTCGGCCATCCTTCGCTTTCGACAAAAATTCTCTTTGGCGACGAGCTTACAAGTTTATTTTCTTCTTCGTAAGTTAGAGAGTACCATTTCTCACACAGGCGGTGGTTTAGGTTTTCTTTTATGTTCTATGCGTGGCGAACTTGTGCTTTAATAAACTTCGTATTTGCACAAAATAGGGTTTAGTCTTAGTGATTAGGCAAGCCAAGCCAGAATCCCAATACATTTTCTTTGAAACAAGCCATCTTTCGGGCAACTTTGTAGCAAGGTGCCACCTTTATTGATATCATCGAAAAGAGAAATAAAAGAAGGTTAAACCGCACTTTCTATTACATTTATGCTTTTTGTAGCGCACATGAGATCCTAACACTGCTACTATCATCACACTGCTACCACCATCGCGGCGAACAAGTGTCTCTAGGTATGCCTAAAATCTGACAAAAAAAGAAAGTATTTTCTGATGAATATTATTTCGAATATTATTGTTATATTTTGTTACTGCGTTAAATTAACTCACGAACCTCAAGTTTAACTCATCAGACCACACAAGGCTTGACTAACCCTAGTCAATAAATTTCTGGTACTTTAGACTCCATTCATACAGTCTTTTTGTTATTGTCAGAGGCTTGTTTTTGTTTACTTAGGCCAGCTTCTCGAAGTCTTCTGCGAGTCGTTTGAGTAGACCAGAAGTAGTAGACCCGTATTTAACTGGTCCACTGAACTATTATTATGAAGTAGTCAGAGAGAACCTCTGAATAGCGTATTGTTTTACTGACTGGTAATCTAAGATTTTGGTTTTGGAGTCGATTTTGATAACGTCAAATAAAGTTTGTAAACCTTAGTTTAAATTTTTGGCTGTGATTATAGCGTACTGTGATAATAATATACGCAGGGCACAAGTCTCATTACAAACATAGTACCGGCGCAAAGCTTCGAGCCGCCGCCCGACTCCACCTCGTCCATAGAGAAGCTGGAGTGGACTTGCCGCAAGATCGGCCTGCCGCAGCCCGTTTTCAAAGCGCACGACGTTCGCCCCAAGCATGGTCCCGTCACATATTTCTGCACCGTTAAGGTACTATTATTATTTTAGCTCGACGCAACTCTTGCATACAGCAGAGTGAACTCTGCGCTAGACGAACGTTTCAAACTACCAGAGGGCTGAAATTTAAATAATATAAATGTTTGAGTAATAAATAGCTGAAAACAATATAAATATTTGTAAATGCGATTGTGTTGGGTGGGCGTGTGCAGGTGGCGCAGTACTCGGAGTGCTCGTACCCGCAGTCGTCGTCGTCGGAGACGCAGGCGCGCGAGGTGGCGGCCGCCAAGGTACTGGGCGTGATCGAGAGCGCGGAAGCGAGCGGCCTGCGCACGTCGGCGCCAGAGCGCGCGCTGCGGGGCCTCGTCGACCTCGTGGCGGACCACGACGCGGGCATCTGGGCCCACACTGTGCCGCACTTCTATAGGTACTATCTTTGTGGACCTTTATGCGGAAGAACACTACACTTCATTTTTAATTGAATTTAAAAGACTCGGTAATTTATTTATACAATCTCTTACATATAGTTTCTCTTCATATTTATTGTTATATTAATGTGTAAAGGGCGTTGAAGCGGTGGACGGAGTGTCTTGATTATTGGTGTGTTGTTCTGTCTGACTACTAAACTATAAAGCTGCTGTTTTATTTAGACTTTTTAAAATATTCGACACTAAATCATTGTCTAAGATAAGAATTTTTAATTTAAATAAAGTTTTCATGTAAGCACGTCATAATGTATTTTCTGTTAACAAACAATAATTGATAATTTCAGAGAAAAATATGGTGAGAATTTGCCAAAAAATTGGTTGGAATTGATAGAAAATTGTCCTCATATCGTGAAAGATACAGTCGTGAATGGTAGTTTAGTCCTGTTACCTAATAATGAGGTATGTCATTGTTTATCGACAGATTTATAATAAAACGATATAAGATGTAAACTAATAGTTAATTAGTACCTACTATAATTTATTTGTAATTTTAGGAGGTAAAGTCGCCATTGACCATAACACTTGACGATACGATAGATAGTGAATTACCACCTTTGCAATTTCCAGAAGATGATTTTTGGAATGTCTTTATAACTGTGGCTAACTCCACTCTTGAAGTTTGGCTGAGAATTATAGGACCACAATACAGTGTAAGTGTTTATATATATA